>JABWDY010001761.1:0-14616 GCA_013358455.1 Thalictrum thalictroides | reverse complement strand
AAAAGGAAGCAAAATGCGGTAAAAAGGCAGTTTCAACTAGCCAACTTGACGTAATTAAACGAAAGGGTTAGAGAGCTCGGATTTTGAAGCACAAATAGGCATTGGAAAGCTCTCACTTCCTACTTCAAGACTGTCAAGGTAGATCGCAGAAAACAGAGATGGAATCAGGACGAAAAGACTCATCAAAACCGACCAGACCCAGTTTCTGAAGGCAGTTTTTGGGCCCATTTGGCTTCTTGGAATTCGTATTTCTAGAAGGAATTTGGACCCAAGATTTTGACAGAGTCTTCCACGTGGTTTAACCTAATTCTCCACCAAATTTCAGCTCCAGAAGCTTCCTACAAGTTATATAACCAAATACAAACTCTTTCCTAGCAATATTGAAGGAGTTCTAGGGTTAGATGGACTCCTCCCTATATAAGGAGAGGAGAGCCACGAAATTCATTATGCTTTGATCTTAAATTGAAGTATCATTAGGGTTTTATATTATTTCATGTTGAACAAGAAGTTCCTTTTATTTTAATACAAGTCTATTTACTTTTCAAGTTCAAGTTCTTCATATTTTGATTATATCTTTACTTTTCATGCAATCTAATATCCTGTCTTTACATTCTTGTCTTTTGATTATGTCTTTTACTTTTACATCTACCATTATCATCACCACAATCACCATGAGCTAATCGATTCATGGGGTTTTACTAGTGGATTAGGTAAGTAGAAGAATTTACTACAAGTGTTTCATGTTTGCCATGCTAGGAAGGTAACTGTTTTATGATTGATCACCATAGGATAGTTTTTACTCTTTGTTCTTCATAATAAATAAAAGAGAGATCTTTTTGCATGTGTAGAGACTTCCGAGCCTCATACTACCTTTAATTTATCTTGGCATCGAGAGAGAGAAGATAATTAATAAACTATATAAAGAGAAGTGATTCACTACTTGCATGACGGCATCGAGATGAGAGGTACTGGGTCTTGAATACTTCTTGAGGTCGGGTTCCTGGGTCGAGAGCAATGGAACTCACCAAACCTAATTATTGCTTGTCTATGAGTTTATAGTTAGATGCATGGTAAATAAGAACATGAGTAGTTAATTTGGAAACTTGCCTATAAATCAAAGTAATACCCCGCTTTTCTCTCCATATTCACAACCTTTTTATATTTCCTGTTTGTTTGTTTTAGTTACATGTTCTCTGCTTCAATCATACTTTACTCTCAATCAATCATCTCTACCATCAATCAATCCTTCCATAAATGACATCATTCATAGTTGTTTCTTATCTGTAGTTAAAGTACCCAATTCTTGGAAAGAGTGGATTCGATACCTGATTACTTGCCTCTTTGCTAATTCTAGGATTGGTTTAGTTGTAAATTGAAGGTTTATAAATAGTATTTGATCAGTAGCTACATTTAGTAGTGCTAGTAGAGCTAACTTGTTCTTGCAGATTGGGTTTGCTAGCACTGCTAAAGGTTTGACGGGAAGGCACTGCTGAAGGAATTCCCGAAAAACCGCTAACATCAAGCCATCACCATGTCTCGATCTTTGTGCACAAAACTTAGAACATGATTAAATCCTCTAGTAATTGCTTGAAGCTCAGATTCTCAAACTTCATCACGTACAACTCAAATCCACTTATGAGAAACACACATACAGGCAAAAGATATACAAAAAGAAAAACAACCAAGCATGGTGAGTATGGCAAGAACATGAGCACAAGATATAACATGAAACGTACAACATACTGTCATGTAAAAACAACATCAGGATAACCAGGAAAACACTCAAGAAAACATTAATCACATAAGTTCACAAACACAAGAAGTGTGCCCATCACATAGGAATTAACATGATCTCCAATCATTCCCCGACTACGCCAACTACAAAGATACACGTGATTTTCACTCGTATCGATGACATGCCGACCACTTCCATTGATGTTCACTCACACTTATCATGTGTTTGAAAGAATGGATCAAGGTATTCACAGAAACAAAATAAGATATACCAAATTTAAACCAAGATCATGACAGGAATGCGATACCGACACGGGTAACCTTTACATGTCATGATGAGCTCAGGCATAAGAAAGGATTGCTTTCAGAACATAAGCATCATGTTACCTGAAACACTTAAGATAAAATGTGAAGCCTTGACAACACATATATAAGAAATACAACTAAGTAAAAACTTATATATAAAATGGCATCGCACTACTTGTCTCAAACAAGTAACTGCCTACGTACCCTAAAAGAGGATATATATAAAACGGGATACAGGGGATCAGACGCCTCTTAGTTCGGTTAAAGGGTCCATTTAGCACATTAGTGTCAATGAACCCTAAAAGGCCCACCTAGTAACTAGGTGCTGGAAGGGATGCTAAGGTGCCTCCAAGTATAACACTTAGGCACAGATCGACTATGCCTAGTCATAGCAATGTGGAGGCTTTCATCAAGCATGTTACTTAGTAAATCCTCAAAGATACATGAAACCTTAGCAACTGACTGAGGCTCTTTAATGTGACGATGGTACATGCGATTTCTAGGACAAGATCTGAAAGAACAGCTTCTAGAACCAATCCCTTGGTGAGAGGCTTTCACAGATAATTGTGCCTTCAAGTTGTCTTTCTTCTCTTTGAGTCTAGCTAACTCCCCAGTAAGAACATCAACTATTAGATAAGTTTCTTCCCTACCTTCCGTGACTTTAGCAAGATCATCAGTGAGTTGTTTGTGCTTTGAATCAAGATGTGAGATGACCTTCTTGAGACCATGAATGATTCTTTCCGACTTTTCACAAGTACTCTTGTAAGCATAGTCACTACCAGCTTCATTATCCTCAGCATAATAATCACTCTCTGAAGGTCCAGAACACAACTCCTTGTCTTTGAAAGAAGTTCTAACCATGAGTGCTAGGCAAGTAGTGGTGTTTCTGTCATTAGTGTTGAGAGGAGAGACAGGACACTTAGGATGTTCATCAAGAGTAGTGGTTGAGCTAGATGTGATGCTCAACTTCTTTGGTTGCCATACTCTAGTGATTTTTTCTGTAGAAGATTTGTTGACTAGAAGTACAAGATTTTTGTTCTTAGCATCAAGTGAGGCCACTGTTCTTCTCAAGTCATCTTTTTTATTACTCTTCTTGTTAGCTTGTCTCTTCCTGCAAAATCTCTGAATATGTCCTGGCTGACCACAGTAGTAACAACTCTTGACTCTATGGTGAAGAATCATGTCTTGTCCAGCTACAGAAGTTTGTGTCTCTTTAGAAGCCATGTAGCCTAATCTAGACTTATCATGTATACTTTTTGACACCTTCAAGAGATGATCTAGACTCAGTGTCTCAGGATTGGAAGTAGAATTTCCAATAGATATCTTTATTTTCTTCAGCTCCTGAAACAAAGTCTCCTTCTCATCAGAGATAGATTGTAATGATGACTTAAGATTTGTGACTTGATCTTCAAGTCCATCCTACTCGACTTGGAACAACTGATACTTGTCATTTGCTTCTCTGTTTTTGGTCCTGTTGCTTTCCAGTCTCTTTGCGACCTTTTCAAATTCTTCATAAAGCTCGTTGTAGGCCAACTGTAACTCATCATCTTTAGAATCACCCTCTGAATCGCTCTCTCCACTATCTCTACCTGAGGTCTCACATTCAGGCTTAGACTCAGATATTGCCATTAAAGCTTTCCTTGAGGTGGAACCCTCATCCTCTGAAGAATCATAGCCGCTCCCAGTATCTGTCTCTGATCTTGCAGTCGCCTTCATTGCCTTGGGTCGGGAGGTTCTATTGGGACACACTATAGATATGTGCCCAGTGCCTCCACAAGTATATCACTTCTTCTCATCTGACCCTTGGCTCTTCATTCTGTCAAACCTTGATGTACTCTTGTCATTTGTGTTGAATGAAGTAAATTGATTCCTCACGAAATTCTTGCTCTTTCGGAGCATTATTCCTATCCTTTTAACCTTCAACACAAGATCTTCATTATGTTCTTCAAGAATGGAGGATTTAAAGGCAATGGACTTCTCAAGAGTAGGTTTGTCTTCTTTAGAAGTTATCGGAGCAATCTTCATCTCAAATGTTTGGATAGAACCAACCAATTCTTTCAAGTCGAGCTTCCTAACATCTTTTGATTTTTCAATAGCAGTAACTTTTGGATCGAACTTGACTGGGAGAGAACGAAGAATCTTTCTGACTATCACAGAGTCTTCAACCTGCTGACCTAAACCCAACCTAGAATTGGTGCAGTCTTGTAGTCTGAGCCAAAAATCCCCAAACTTCTCACTGGTCAGAATCTGCAGCTTGGAGTCTTTAACTTGGGTGGTTCCTTCATGTGAAAGTTCTAGAATATCCCAATCTTCCTTTGTTGTCTCCTTGGGTGGACTTAAACTCTTCAGGAGATATGCCACAATTTATGGCATTTAGAGCTTTACCATTTGCATCACTCCTTGCTTTATCAGCGGCTGACCAAGTATCAATAGGAGCAACTGAAGTGACTGGCTCGCCATTAACTACTGAGGTGAAAGTTGGTTCTGCAAAAACATTCTCTACAAACATCCCAACACAAAGGATCAAGTGACTTTAAAAACATTTTCATTCTAGCTTTCCAGAAAGTATAATTTTTACCATCAAACAAAGGTTGTTTGTTCATGCCGTTTCCCTCTGTCGTGGACATCATTGTGTGGATCGTTTTCTCAAGTGTTTGAACCTTGAATGAGCAACTCGACTCTGATACCAATTGATATTTCTACACAATGGTGCCCAAGCACTAGAGGGGGGTGAATAGTCTATTTAAAAACTTACTAACAAAGGTCACCCCCAACTGGTGTAACTAAGACAAACTGATGCTAACAAAGAAAAACAGATACAAACAGATATGTTTAAGATATACTAAGTTCGAAATAAAAAGATCAATCCTAACCAAATCTCACACAAGAAGTAAACCCAACATACTCAAACAACATAATGTAACAAAGGAGTTAGTTATCAATCTCTACACTAATCAACAAAGCAACCTCCTAGTCCTTGAATACTTGTTCAACTAGATCAAGATGGATAAATAAATCTTAATCAATGAACTAAGTAATCCAATCCTAGTTCTAGACTTGTTGTGGAGTATGAGGGGGTAATTAATACTTCCTTGTATTAAGAATCCCAACGCTAAGGTGAACCTCCTATAGCTCTACACTAATCCCTTTAATGTTGGATTAAAACTTGAAAGAAATGAAGACAAGTCCCTTAGTCTTCAACCAAGATTCCACCTCTTGGATTTGTATTAGGGTGTGGTCACAATTACCCTAACCTAGATCCATGGATCTATGGTTTCACTAAACTTGTTGAAGAACAAATTGGGGCTTTCTCTCTTTTACAATTAACCTCTCAAAGGTAGATAGAGAAATGAATTTGAAGCTCTCTAGGGTTTATAGAATATCCACAATATACTCACACTCAACTCCCAAATGATAGATCTTAAGTTGCTTGAGTGGAGGAAGGAAGATGGATGATTTCTCTCTTGAAAACCTTTCTCAAAAAGCTAGGGTTACTCTCTTGAAAGCTCTTGAAGAAACTAACAAAATCCTTGTGAAATCCATCTTGATGTTTTGTTTTTATAGTCAAAACCCTCAAAGATCCGTTGGTCAAAGTCAGTTGACCAACTAGGGTTTTAACCAAGAAAACCGGATGAACCAGGGTTGAACCGGAGCAGAAAACCAGGATTTCCCGTCAATCAGTCGACTGACTGCAAAATTACTGAATGTTCCATTGTGAGTCAGTCGACTGATGAAGAAAAGTCAAAGGTCAACTGTAGGTCAGTCGACTGACTTGAAAAGTCAAAACCTCCATTTGTTCTTCAGTCGACTTAAGTGTAAAAGAGCTGCCTGCTTGACCTGCCTGCTCGACTCGATTTTTGACCGGTTTTGCTCCGTTGTCGCCGATCACGTCCATTCTTGATGTCTTCAGCTCCGAAGCCTTCTGGACACTTGTACAACAAGACCTGGACCTAAAACAAGGACTCATAACTTTACATCACATGTGAAATATCTGCTTTACCCTTGTTTGTCACAATTCACAAGATATAACATTTACACATTCACAATCCTCTACATCAAGTTTTCTTCTTCCTCAATCCTTGTTTTCAGATCTATCTTTTTATCTCTTTGTTGTTCCTTCTTTTATTCAACAATGGCACCAAAGAGAGCTAGAAACTATGGTTTTTCATCCTCTTCTATACCTTCTTCAATAGCTTCTTTGCCTTCACATTCCGAAGCCTTCTGGACACTTGTAAAACAAGACCTGGACCTAAAACATGGACTCATAACTTTACATCACATGTGAAATGTCTGCTTTACCCTTGTTTGTCACAATTCAAAAGATATAACATTTACACATTCAAAATCCTCTTCATCAAGTTTTCTTCTACCTCAATCCTTGTTTTCAGATCTATCATTTTATCTCTTTGTTGTTCCTTTTTTTATTCAACAATGGCACCAAAGAGAGCTAGAAACTATGGTCTTTCATCCTCTTCTATACCTTTTTCAATAGCTTCTCTACCTTCACATTCTGCAGGAGAAGCACCTTCTATTCTTCATCCTTCTTCTGCTACTAGAGATCTGTTCACCAGAAAGTTCTCTTGCAGCCCCATTTCTGTTAAAAGGGCAGTTGTTGTTGAAGATCTTGAGCCCTACAATCTAGAGCATCTACTCTATTCCTCTAGTTTTTTTGTATTCAATGGTATTGAGAGCAAAGGCCACAAACTGACCTCTCAGTACTTCTACTCCAATATGTCAGAGATCTCTTACGATCATCCTTCTTTCATGACCTTTCTTTACGGATCTGTTCTTGAGATTACTCCTGAGTTCTTAGACTACAAGTTTGGCTTTGAGAGACCTACACCTAAGTTCAGGGTCTCACACCTCTTAGGCCTAACTCCGGGCATGGATGCTGATCTGATGCATGAGGGGATGCTTCTTTTGTAAACAGGTAGTTTCCATTTACTGGGGCTATCTCTACAGCCAAGATGAGTGCCAGGTGGAGGATCCTTCATAGGATCATGGTGAGCACAGTCTACAGCATGACTGGCACCTTAGCTGAGATTCAGAAGGACGTGGCTTTTTGGTTTTGGAGGGCAGCTTTGGGAGAGAGGATTTACGTGGCTCTTATATTCTGGTACAGAATGTCTAATGCATATGATGGAGCAGCTTGGGTGAGTGCTCTGGAGGCACTGAGTAAGAAGACTTGGAGGGCTATGTAGATTCTCGAGTGACCAGGAGAGCCGGACTTCGAGGACAGAGTCCTGGACTACTTGGGCAGGATGGAGGAGGTTGTGTAGATGCAGACCCTGAGCATACAGGATATACAAGCTACTATCATTGCTTAGGGTCGACAAATACAGCAGACAAGCGACTACGTCAGAGACCTGAGGCTGCATCAGTTACCGTCTTGGAGGAGATCTACAGAAGAGGATGAGCCAAGGTTCCCGGGTTCACATGTCTATGATTCTAGCTATCCGGGTAGACATCCAGGTGCTGGTGGCTCTGGAGTTTGAGTAGTACTTGCTAGGAGACACACAAGGGTCAATGATGACCGACCTAATTTTAATTAGGTCCCCATGTGGAGGTTGTCTAGGGTGTGTCTTGTGTTTAGGTTTAGGTTTACTTTCGGTTTTACATCTTAGTGTTATCTTTTGATGTCTATTTTCAGTTCCTTTTATATAGTTGGTGTGTACCTGAACAAAAATGTGTGATATGTTTTTTTATCTATGGATGGTTCAGTTTGTCTTCGTATAGCATGTGATGGTTTGTTGTTATGTTTACATATCTTTTTATATCTTTTGCTATGGATGGATGCATATGTACATGATATCAAGGTTTATTTTTTTATATACAGTCTTGTTTGGATATCATGAAGTTGTATATGATGTACACATCAGTTTGGTTATGCTTCACACACTCATGTTCATCCTGGATTTCTTTGGTGTGTGATTTGCTAACATATATCTCCGTTGGCTAACCATGGTTTTTACATGTTTTATCACTTGGTTTATCTTATGTTGGTTAAGCTAACTTTCCTTGCAGCATGATCAAGGTGGTTTGTTCATGTTTGGACATCCCATGGGATCTTTTATATGTTTGAACAGGGACCCTTTGTCAACTTTTGACAAAAAAAGGGAGAAGTGATATATGAATATGGTTGATGGTTATGTTTACTTATATTTTATTTCACAAGTGATGGTTCTTGGTAATCTTTTATATATATGTGTTATCTAACCCTAGTATGTGAGCTCGCCTTCGAAGATTTTATCTACAGGCACGTACTAAGGGGGAGCTAAAGTTGAGGGGGAGCAGTTGCCTACAAGTGACTCATTAATGTGTTGTAATGCAATAAACATGTGTTTTGTATATTCATATGTGTTTTTGTCACAAGTTCCCAAAGGGAGCTAGAGATTGTAAATGTTATATCTTGTGAATTGTGACAAACAAGGGAAATATGGTCATTTCACATGTAATGTATGTAATGAGTCCTTGTATAAGGTCTAAGTCATGTTGAAAGAATATCTGTAAAGCTTCGGAGCTAAAAACATCAAGACTGGACGTGATTGGCAACAACCGGGATTGACGGAATCGAGTCAGCATACAATATAGAGTCATTCGACCAACCAAGAAGGACTGGTTTGACTTAAAGAGTCAGTCGACTGACCCTCAAGAACTCCATATGACCTATATATCAATCGAGTGACCTTATGGTGGGTTTGGGATACTTTGGCCTTCAGTTGACTGACTGACGGGCTGAAATGCAAAATGGGCCTTCATTAATAAAGTACTCTTAGATGAGCAAACTGGTTTTATCTCAGGTAGAAGTGTTCAAACTTCTATTGGATGGCATCTGAATTAATCAACGAGCATGAAGGGAACAAACATGTTGGTAATCTTGCTATCAAATTGGATATCTCCCAAGCATATTGTATGGACCCGTATTTGGGCCCAACACCAAATTCCCATATATTTGGGCTATTTATTTAAATCATATATATTTGGGCCCAATTCCCCAAATATGTAATATAAGGCCCATTTAAGTCTCGTTCCACCAATTTTCTACAATTAGGGTTTTAACACCCCTATATAAAGATAAATCTCTACACATCAAGCACTACGGAATAAGAAACTTGATCCCTTGTTTATCAAGAACAAGGGTATCTAGGCAACCTTCAAGAAGGTCTAGTTTCTACAATCTTAGAAATCAATCTCCACTATTCAATAATAATTATATTCACCAATCTACAAAAGTCACTACATCACTACTTTGAGGGTGTTCGACGAAGTTCTACAATAAAGCTATCATCTTGTTGAATTTGGTCGAAACATTCTTTGGTGCCGACCGATGGGACTCCAAAAAGAACTCAAAGATTCAATCTTGCTTGGATTTATTCAATGGCAATATCTCACACAAACGTTAACCATGGCCGTTCTCAGGTTCATGAAGATGAACGTGTTTCTACAAGACAAAACGCTCCTAGGGAACCACGGAACAATGAAGTTATTGATTTTGAGATTCGTAGCACCAAAAACAATCTCATTATTCATGGAAACCCTAGCAATCTCCGAACTTCCAGATCTGCAAGGCCTAATGGAATTCATGGTCATGAAGTTTCTTCTGCAAGTTATACGAGATCCCCTGTTTCCAGAGAGGATGACCATAGGGAGACTGCTGCTGATTTGCATCATCAAATACGACAATTGAAAAACAAAAACACCTTCCTCAAGAGAAGAATCAAATGTTCAAGTTTGGCTCCATATTCAAATTAGGTTACTCCGTCTAAAACTAGTAATAGCCACACAGTTTGGGATCGTCTTGGAGATTCCTGTGGTCCATCTCAATGGAAATTGGAAGTGGTTATGAGCAAGACCGTGAAGACATCGAGTCCTCGTCACAATTCAAGACTCCACACCCCAAGTATGTCACGTCATCTTGGGGCTCCTCTACATGCATGTGCCTTAAAAAACACCCTGCATGACACCACGTTTGATTTGTCCAATATCAACAAATGCATCCTGGGTGTTCCTAGACAGTCAGCCAAAGCAAGGGCTGACGACTTAGCTGTTGCACGTGCTGATGTTGTTGCGGCAACCAAGGCTGCTGAAATGGTTGTTGCCTATGCTGATAATTTGGCTTCTACCCATCCAGGGGCAGGGGCGAAATTTGTCTACTGCCTATCCAGGGGCAGGGGTGAATTTGTCAACTGCCCATCTAGGGGCAAGGGCGAATTTGACGACTGCCCATCCAGGGGCAAGGGTGAATTTGTCGACTGCCCATCCAAGGGCAGGGGCGAATTTATCGACTGCTCATCCAGGGGCAAGTGCGAATTTGGCGAGTGCCCAGCGAAACACATATACTGGGGTTGTTCGCAACTTGACTCATAACCTTCATTAGGAAATCATCACCACAAGTGAGTTGGCTGCCAAAGCTAAAGTTGCTGCTCACGAGGCACAAACTGCTGCTGCCAAAGCCAATGCGGCTATTCGTGCTTTGGACCAACACCACAGGTCTTCCATAAGGTTGCCAGCGCCACCTTGTATCATTCTTCCTCGAAACCAACCAAGGTTCTTTATGGACCATCAAGACAATGACCGGGATTTATCTCCAATAAGGATACGATCTAAGGAACGTTCCCCCATTCGCTCTGAAAGAGGCAACTCTAGAGAGCTAGGTGCTCCAGACACATGTCGCAGAGATAGACGTGTTGATGATAGGAATATGCAACAACACACCTATCACCGACACAGGCAACTTTCCCCTTACACACCTAAGGGGTGTCATGGAGAAAACTCAATCCAATCTATCACAAAAGATAAACTTAATGAAATGATTAACAAGGTTGTGATGGATCAACAATCCCGTGAGGTTAATATCCACAAGCTCACAAGTTTGAGTGGAGATAACTCACCGTTGTCCATTCAAATTCAGACTGCGGTCCACAATCCCGATCTCAAACCTCCAGCCTTGGAGCATTACAATGATATAGATGGTGATCCTTGGCTCCATCTCCAATCATTCAAATTCAAGTTGATCTTAGTCAGCCATGATGACGTTCTACTTTATAAGCTCTTCCCATCTACACTGAAAGATATAGCCATGCTACTCTCAGATACAGTTAGCTGGTGATCTCATAATACCATAAGACAACCCTATTGTCGGTTTTGATGGAACTGCCGCTAAAGCTTTGGGCAGAATAAGTCTGACCATCAATGTCGGGCATAAGGTTATTGATGTTGACTTCCTTTTTATGGATTGCAAATCCTCTTCCAATGCGATTCTTGGCCGTGATTGGATTCATTCTATGGAAGTTGTTCCTTCTAGCTTGCATCAATGTGTTAAATTCCCTCATCAAGGCCGCATTTGCAAAAATCGTAGCAATCAGCTTTCTGCTCATGATTGTCACGAGGCAGGGTTGAATGAGTACAAGAATTCAGAGGTTCAGGGGAACACAATCCTCGTCGCTGCTAAGCCTAAATAGCAACCAAAGAGTGGTGGTCCTCCTCATATCAATGACATTAAATCTTCTCGAGGGCCACCTACTCTAGATGCTTTGGTAGAAGTGCAAGTTGGTTCAAATACAACTAAAACAACTTTTATCTCTGCTGAATTATCTAAGGAAGAACAAAAGTCTATGATTGCTTTGCTGAAAAAATACAAGAATATTTTTGCATGGACAGTGGATCAAATGCCTGGAATCGATCCAAGTGTTGCATGTCATAGGCTCGACTTGAACTCCAAAGTCAAGCCTATTCGTCAAAGGCCTAGAAGAATGGCCCCTGACTGCAAGCTCAAGGTTAATGAAGAGATCAATCGTTTACTTAGTGGAAATTTTATTAAGCCTATTGGGTATCCTACATGGCTTTCTAATGTAATTGTTGTACCTAAGAAAAACGGAAAGATACGTGTATGTATTGATTTCACTAATCTTAATAAAGCTTGCACAATTCATCCGTATCCCTTACCTCGTATTTGTGATTTAGTTGATGCAACTTCTGGTTTTCAATGTTTGTCATTCATGGATGCATTTTCGGGGTATAATCAGATACCTTTGCTTGAAAGTGATCAAGAACATATTGCCTTCATAACAGACCAAGGTATGTATTGTTATTGTGTCATGCCTTTCGGCCAAAAAAATGTTGGTGCAACTTATCAGAAATTGGTCAATACCATTTTTTCTGACATGATAGGTAAGACTATGGAAGCATATATTGATGACATGGTCATTAAATCATTAGAAAATCTTAATCACTTAACCCATTTGGAAGCAGCTTTTGAACGATTGCTTCAGTTCAATATGCATTTAAATCCAACCAAATGCTCTTTTGGTTTAACTTCTGGCAAATTCCTTGGATATCTTATGACTAGAAGAGGAATTGAAGCTAACCCTGATCAGATTCGTGCTATCTTAGAAATGCCTTCGCCTAAATCTAAGAAAGAAATTCAGCGGTTGACTGGACGATTGGTTTCTCTTAGCAGGTTTATATCTTGATATAATGATAAATGTCGACCGTTTTTTGACACTTTGAAACAGTCATCAGCATGGACCACTGCATGTGAAGACGCGTTCGCTGAAATTAAAAGATATATGGTAACACCGCCGATTTTGGTGAGTCCATCTACTGGTCAACCAGTGGGCCTATATTTGGCGGCTTCTGACCATACAGTCAGTGTCGTGATTTTCATTGATGGCGAAGACGAGCGCCTGATTTGAGGATTTTTTGTTATTACCGTCAAATCAGAAGTGCTAGTAAACCAAGCTGCAGAAACGTGTCAATATTACCGGCACTGCTTAAATATTTTCCCTTTATGATTCTAACAACTAAACTAATCCTAAAACTAGTGTGGAGGCAAGTATCGGGGTATCGAATCCACTCACCCAAGAAATGGGTACTTAGCTACAAACAGGAAACAACGATGAAGGATGATGTCGTTTATGAAGGGATTGATGAATTGTAGGAATTGAATGAGTTTGATTGATTGAGAGTAATTATGACTAAAATAATATAAATGTAAGTAACGCAAAGCAAACAATATAAAATAAAGGTTGTGAATATGGAAACAAAAGCGGGATATTACTTCGTTTCATAGGTAAATATCGAAATTAACAACTTATACTTGTTTCCCATGCATCCAACTATTCCTCTTAGATAAAACAATAATTGGTATTGAGTTCCCTCGCTCTCGACCCAGGAACTCGACCTCAAGAAGTATTTCGGAACTAGTACCTCTCATCTCGATGTCGTCATGCAAGTAATGAATTACATGTAAGGAAAACCAAAAGTTTCCTTCCCCATTAAATGGTCATCATTAGGAAATCAGTTTTCTTATTAATATGCTAATCAATAAACAATAAGGTTACAATATAGAGTATTAATTTCCCTTATTATTGATCTTGATGGAAAGTAAAGATTAAGTCTTAAGATCTGGAAATTTGGTCCTCTCTCTACCTATAAGTGCTAACCTTTGTCCATCACAAAAGGTTGTTGAAATCATGATGAAACAAAACACATAACTTAAGCTTATAGGCAAAGAGAGAGAAACCTTTTCTTCTTCCATTGAAGCAATTTTTCAGAAACAACTACAACAGTTCCAGACATAGAATCAGATTTCTCTCTTCATCAGGATGTCTGGAAGTATGTTTAATTGATTGATTTCATTACATATGTGATAGTCATGTAATTCAAGATCTTAGGGTTCATGTTATGTATAAAATATCTAACAAGTGGTATCAAGAGCTTATTTTAGAATGCATGATTATCCATTAATAGGATTTATATAAATTGAAACAAATCAACATGTATAGATCCATTACTGACTCTGTTTTGCAGCAAATCTCGATCCAACTGTTATGGCCTGAATGTATGTTTATTTAAATTCCGTAAATTTTTTATTTTTTTTTTGGGCACGACTGTTTGATCGTGATTTTGTAAAGTAGTGTTTTATCATTATGTAAAGTTGTTGTAATTATGTAAAGTAGTATTTTATCATCATGTAAAGTTATGGAGAAAGAAATCTGAAGACTCAAAGCAATCGAATATGAAGAAAGATGATCGAAAAGGGATGAAAATAGGCCATACAGTTGGATCATATTTTCTTTATTATCTTTCTTATGTTGATTATCATGATTGATTATTATTGTTCATATTTTCTTTGGGCAAGATTAGACCTTTGTCATATATATTAGGTCAATCTATCATTTTATGCAGCCAACTTTGCCACTTTTCCCAAATCATGCAACATTCTATTTTTTCAATCAAATTATACAACCAACTATCAAATTTTACCAATTTATGCAACCAAGTTTACCACTTTTCCCAAATCATGCAACATTCTATTTTTTCAATCAAATTATACAATCAACTATCAAATTTTACCAATTTATGCAACCAACTATCAAATTTTACCAATTTATACAACCAACTATCAAATTTTACCAATTTTACCAATCTCTTTCATTGAAGTTTACTTTAAAAATTTAAGTAGAATTTGATGTTGTAATGGTGTTAGTTAAGGTGTTTTTGTTGTTTCAATTTATTTTCTCTATGGTGGAACATAGTCATAAAATGGACAAAAGCTAAAATTAAAGTTTCATT
>JABWDY010001760.1:8759-21377 GCA_013358455.1 Thalictrum thalictroides | reverse complement strand
ATAAAATGTGTTTTTTGATAGGCTACTTTATAAATAGAGAACCATAACATGGCTTCTTCATTTCAGTGGTTCTTTAATGAGTGTAATTGGTGTTTCAAATTTTCAATATGAGAATTGGATGGAACTGAACCCTTTTGCACATCATATGGTAAAAAGAGGGTTTAGTTTCCTTTAATATCTCATTTTCAACAATTTGAACTACAGTATGTATTGAAACCAAATCACATTCCATTGTACCTTTTTTATGGTAATGAGGGTTTGGTTTCCTCCAATATTGTATCTCACGCTCAATAGTTTCTTCTGCATACTTGTGGGCAAAGTGATGTACATTATTTTGCAATAGAAAAAAAATTTGGATTACACCACTATTGAAAGACAAGACATATTTTGCACCACAGATCAACCTAATAAAAATTACAATTAGAGAATATTGCTCACTGTAGTTAGATTACATCCATCGACAACTAACCACTTAAAGATTGCGAGATAGAAGAAGTCAGGAACCATATATCTTGTAAGTTATAACAGAAAACTTAATCGAACTTACAGATTACAATTAGGAACTATTGTCATAAAAAGTGTTTCTGAGACACTGCAGCTATGAAGGAGGTGGTAACAAATGCATCATCAACCACCAACTATATTATAATAATGCTGTTGAATCCTCGGAACTTACAATTTATGTTTCCACACTGCACAAAGCTTTCCAACAATAAGTACAACTTACCTCATTGTTCTACTCAATTCAAGTTTCTTACAAAACGTGACTGTCTTGAGCCTTTAACTAATAAAAATTCATCGCGTGAAAAACTTTCACTGAGATTTCAAATATTGTCCCAGGAGCCAGGAATATCCTCTTTCTAGCTCAAGATCACTGCTTCCTTTTTCTGAAATTGTGGTGGATTTCTCTCAACTCCTGATGAACACTACACTTGAATAGCTGGACCAGTATATATCCCTGGTCGCATATAGAGATCTTCTGGTGTGTCAATTTCCTTCAGCCACGCATATTCTTCTTCCTTACCCTCAAAATTTATAGATCCATTTCCCTCTGCAAGATATGTTAAAAACTCATTTATAACGAGATCTGACATACTTTTATATTCCAAAATGTTAGCTTAAGTGACTTCAAGCAATATGTTACTCACTGATGCTAGAGTAAGGATAATCATGGTAGTATGTACATTTCCTGCCAGCAGCTTCTAGGTAGGGGGGAGCAAGGATGTCAAGCACAGCACACGAAGAGACAGCAGTAAAGCAATGTAGATTACCGCCATGCTTTGGGTACAATGCAGAGGTATCACATGGTGCCGTTAGAACTTTGTCCACAACCAACTTCGCTAATCTCACTGCAAATAGAATAAAATTGCAAATCCTAACGTCAATATGGCTGTAAATATAGCAGAGTGCCTAGCTCCCAAGAGGTTTTCGGATAAAGACTAATAGCTACTTTCGTCCCAAGGCCAAAGGACCTCTATCACTTCTCTACTAGAAGCTATTTTACTACTGAAAACTTAACAAAGAATTTAAAATTATGAAATGATTAATGAAATGTGTCATATAAGAAAAACCACAAAGTACACAATTTACTATTGAGAAGATCTCTAGCCTCATACGAGTAGTTGAAATTGAGGTAAATGTCTACCTGAAGAACCAGCGAATTTTCTTATACAGGCAGGTTCAACCCAGTCATAAGCTTTGACATGCATGGAACCATACAACATCTTGCTCAAAACAGTCATTCCAGGATGGTCATGGAGTGGAATTACAGATGAAGTTGGCAAGCAAAACATACACATCTGCATAAAATAAATATAATTACACTGCCAAGACCATGACTATTCTTATAACCTGAACAACTTAATTCCAATTAAGGTACAGATCAGCCGAAAGAATAAGAGTAAGAGGAATGTTTTAATAATAAATGGTTACATTTGAGAAGTCCATGTTTTCATGGGTGTGACTTAGAGCACAAAATTTTTGTCAACTACAAATGCTACAAAGTTCAAACTAATTGCATGAATTTGTTTCTTAATTCCATGTTTACTCTTTTCTTACAAACATTTCAAAGTTTGTTTCGCTGGAGCAGCCACATTGAATTACGTTGCACATAGAGATGAAAATGGAAAAAGACAGATTAACCAGGGTAGATCTATGAAACTACATTCAGTACTTCTTCCAAAACAACTGGGGAAAAACGGGAATTGAAAAAGCAGTATTGTCTTTGTGGTTTTCTAACGAAATCAATCTTTGTCTGGTACAGGGAAAATAATTATTAGCTTCATGGTAATTGAGGGTTCAGACCTTGAAGAATGAAGAATGAAGAGCATCCAGCTGCAGAGTATTATCCCTTTTGCGGTCATTCGGGCATTTGGTTGGAGAAGAATAAGCGTCAATTTAAAGGAGTAAAGGTCTTAATAAAAGAAGAGATCATGTCCAACGAAAGGCTCTTGTTTGACACGTGAGATATAAACTTTTGGCCATTTTGAGGTTGATGGATGTTTAGGCTCTTAGGTTGTGTGTTTTCACAAATACAAGAACATTGCATAAAAGATTTTCCATGACCCAGGTGGTGAATCTGAACGAAGAAAAGATAAAAATAGAAATAAATTGAACTTTTACTGTATAGTGTTATTTGAAACAACATTTATGGTAAGCTAAAATAAATGTCAAATGAAATCTGAGCAGTAAGAAGCTGAACTTGCCGTAAAACTATCACATTCATATATATCAACAAATGTGATTGGTTGAGCCCATCGAGCCACACGGTTGAATTGGCTGAATCCAAAGAAACCATGTCCACGATCATCCTCTACGTTATCTTCTTTAAGCCCAACATCACTTGGACCAAAAGTATCTAAAGAGCACAATTAATTAGCAAAATGCATACATTAAAATTGAAAAGTACGAAAACAATGCATTTCATTTCTTCCAAGCCTTTTTATATTTCTGCTTCTTATAAAGGTTATTGTTTTTAAACTTTTCTATTCATTGTATATTGGGAAGGTATGTAACCTAAATTTCTTTCAAAGGGGTCTCAGAACTCAGAAGGTCTAATTACTAAGAAAGATAAACCATATGCATAAGACTAACCCCATATTTGAAATGGGAATAAAGACAAGAAAAATGCATAACTACTTCAGTTAAAAAATACATTCTTTATTGGAAAAATTGATCATTTTGTTAAGAAATTAAGACTAGCAAATGATTTATAACACAAAATTCGAAAATCCCATACTTAGAATTTATTGATAATCACACGAAATATGAAATCTAAGAAGGAAAAAAAAAAGGTGAAATTGGAAACTAATGAATAAAGTGGCACTTTGAGGTTTAAAGTAAACGAATACCGAGAAGAGAACGGAGCTTCTGGATTGCTTGAGAAGAAGGAGGAGGAATTCCTGAAGGAGTGAAGGTCTTCTTACAAAGCTCGTATAGAGCTTGAACACATGGACTACTCTTCGTCATGCTAACATGCCCACGCGCGCTGTTCCTGCAACTCTATGCACTGTTGTTCTGTTCATACTAGTTGATATCCAGATTCCAGAGTAGAGTCGAGTTGTGTTGATGACAGTTCGTCGATTACGGGCCTACTCACTTAAGTTAGGCCCAAAATGAAACGGATTTAAATTTAAGAATTGGACTGGACCACACATCTAACATGTCCAATTAATTTGAGATTGCGCTGGGCCACGGGCCAGTACGGTCTTTTCTTCACGGAAATGTTCAACCGTCACAATAAATTCCTGTATGGCACGCATCACACGGGTGAACCACATATTGCGAGAGACTTGTCAGTATTACGTGCCATGTGTTCGGCAACCCCTTTTCTTTCTCTCTCTCTCTTTAGACATTCGTTGCTGCAGCAAGAAGAGAGTTAAAGGTCCGCATCAAAACTTTTCTCTTCGCGAAATCGAAAAGTTTCTAGTGAACTCTATTTATATATATATACACATTAATCCCTAAAAGAAAACCCATTCCATCATAAATTAGTAACTCGAGTGCAATGAAGACGATCATGTCGCGTTTGGTTCACTCCCAATCTTCGCTTCCAAAACTCTAGTAAGTTTTTCTCATCGGTTTACCCAAATTTCAAGTTTAATGTTGTTGTTAATCTTAAAAACCTTAACGATTTTGTTTTATATGTATTCAGTATTTGAGTATGATTCATTTGTGTGATTTATGTTCACTAAGATTTGTATTATAGATCATACAGCTGTATAACATGGTTTAATAAGCATCTATTCATCTCTGTGTTTATGTGGGAAAGGGTATTTTATTTTGAAGAGTCCCTATTTGATTTTACACTGGCAATGCTATTTTACAATGACATTTTATCAGAGAACAAACTCAAGAAGTGGGTGTGGGGTTTCACACACTCATGAAATATATATATATTTTCAGCAGTTTTAAGGTAATTTTGCATTTCACATGTTACTTCGTGTGATCAAGAATATGTTTTAATTGTTGACATAGGGAAAATGAGTTATCCACAATCATTTTTGTACTTGAAAAGTTCCAATTCTAAAAGTTGGGGTTTCGAGACTTTTTGGGTTTCGAAACTCAATGAATTAATGCATCACATTTGGTATCCCAGGAAGAAACTGAGCCCTGAATGTATAAGGTGAATTTCTTACTAAGACAATGAGCCGCCTTCGACTGATATGTTTGTAGTCTTCGTTGTTGATTCACATCTCTAGTTGTTAGAATGTCGCAGACATGAATCGGCACATATATGGTTTCTGTTTGGCTCTAAAACGGATTAACATGTATCCATAAGGTAATCATTTCGTTGTTGTTTACTGACAGCACTGCGGCTATATATAAAAATGGAAGATTACTGTCAACGGATTCTTCTAATAAGCTAGATGAGCCCTTTAAAGTTGAGGAAGCAGAAACAGTAAAAGTGCCGCCACCCCCTTCAGATAAAGTAAGCTATAGTCTGATTTGTGAACTATAAAATCACTTGAATATTACCTATATATGTCATGAACACGTCTATCTGTAAAAGACAATACTGACTCTTTTATTTGCCTTTGATTTAGTTGCTTGTTTTGGGTGGAAATGGATTTGTTGGTTCGCATGTTTGCAAAGAAGCTTTAGATCGTGGTTTATCTGTCGCAAGCCTTAGCAGGTATGTTTCTTGATCAGGTATAAAATACATTGTCAGTTGGCTGTTGTGAAAAGAATATTAATCTCAGCAGACAGTATTCTCTTTTGCCCTGTTGGCTGATGCAAAGTATACATTTACAAGCATGTCAAAGTTATAAGTGGACATTGTGGATGTCACAGAATTTGTTTTCCTTGACATAAATTTTCCTAAATGCACCAAGCACAAGATTTAATGGTCCCACCGCAAACTGATGCCAAAGCATTGTTTTCTTGATACCAAGCACGTCATTGAGTTTGTTATATATTGTATCAATTTTCTTAAGTTTCTTATTTTATCTTTTTCAGGTCTGGAAAATCGTCCATAAAAGATTCGTGGGCTAGCAAAGTGGAATGGCATCAAGGTCTACTTTTTCATATTTTTTATTGTCTTAGGTGTTCTATTACTAAAGAGTCACACTTGGAAAATCCAACTGTCCTTTCTGAACCTTTTCCATTTGCTCTAGGGAACCTTCTCATCCCAGATTCGTTCAAGGATGCTCTGAATGGTGTGACTTCTGTGGTACGTTAATTTTATCTAGTGTTTTGCAGTTGATATTTTACTTTGTTTCGTAAATTAGCGTCAAGTTGTGAATCCACTTGTTATTCAGACTCGTGTTTATACAGATTTCATGTGTTGGTGGTTTTGGATCAAACTCTCATATGTACAAAATCAATGGAACTGCGAACATTAATGCTATCAGAGCTGCTGCAGAACAAGGTGTGACGGTAGTGTTCTTTATGAACTTTAATAGTTTGTAATACCTTCTTGGCAGGTTATAACTTAGAGATTCTTCTCTATTTTTCAAAATGTATATATATAAAAAAATAGAAGAATATTGATTATTGCTAAACAACCATACCCATTTGGGAAAATTGTGCCTTAAGGTGAGGTCAGTCAAGAATTGGGTTTTCTTTGACCTGTGTTTGTTCCACTATTTTGTGGTATATCAACTAATCCCACTCCTATGGAAGACCACTGATTGTTTGAACATCTTTACTTTGTTAGCTGATCTAGTGTTGGAAGAAAATGCAAAATATCCAGTTGCCTGGAATCTTGAATCTTCAAAGTTAATGTGTCAACTGTCAAGCCTTGAGAAAGCACCAAACAGTTTCTGCTTTTGTGTAGGGGCCTCCCAATGGAGGCATGTTGTACCACATGAAAGTTATTGGTTTCCTATAATCCTCTCAGTCCTGCTCTCCTACTTTCCGTGTTCTCTACATCAGAAGTGTATCAATCAATTCTTTATAATTAATTGATTTGACTGCAAATTCAAAAGATGCCAGACCCCAACAGGGCAGGTAGCCTCAATTCTGTCTGAAACTGTTCCTAGTTTTAGCTTCTATATCTTCTTTCCTGTTAGCTAGTAGTTTGTCAGATGTGTTGTTCTTTGTTGAGATACAATAATATGGATGAATGATGACCCCCATTTCTTGGGCTTTTGTTGGACACTTGAATGAATTACACCTGGAGAACTTGGATTTTCCAAACAAGTAGAGAAGTCAAGATTCATCAATAAAAATGTTGTGGAGGACAAATAAAGCTGTATACCCTGTTCAACCTAAATAACTAATGTAGAGTAGGTGGGAGGGGTTGGATATTGAGAAGCCCAGTTGCCACTTTTAACAGTTGTGGTATTGTAGAAGTAAGGTCAAGCACCAACGACGAAGCAGTAGATAAGGAACGGGATCAGAAAATATCTGATGAAGAGGATGATGACGACATGAGATGAGATATATTGGTTGGATATGGTACCTGAGGAATGAGGATGCCGTTTGAAACAGAGTGAGATCCCACATTGTGGAGACTCTCATGGTGATTTGTGGATTTTGCACTGAATTTTATGTGTTCAAATGCATTTGAGACCGTATGGGAGTGTACATGAGATTGCTTCCCTCACCAGATTCTCATTTTGAATATAGATTAGTTTGTTGTGTTCTGTTTTTTTACTCCAATGTTCTGGTGTGTATGAATATAGATTAGTTTGTTGTGTTCTGTTGTTTTACTCCAATGTTCTGGTGTGTAGAGATGGTCCTTGCTTAGGATACATTCCCTTTGGTATACGTGGTTGTGTCGTTCCATCATTCAGCTCGTGGTGGTGGTTCTTGAGATAGTATTACAGGGGCTGATCCTAAGAGGTCAGCCAATCCTGTTTGCAGTCCAATGCCAAAGATGAGAGGGAGTATTTTTTATGTATATTGCCAGGGTTGTGTTGTGTGTGTGTTTTTCCCAAGGTTTGGTGACCTGTGTGTTTATCCCAGGGTGCTGTCGTGGTGTGTTGATCTCTTGGAATGTTGTGGTGTGTTTATCTGTCTCATGTTAGATCTGCAGTCCCGTGGATATACATTGCTGTGCGCATGTGCCTATCCATCAATTTGGGCTTTAAATAAGTGTCTCCACCATATGCAGTAATCTTCCATAATATCTGATAACCCTGGTGTGTTAACCAGTAAGACCTGCACGTAGATCTGGTTGACTCCGTCTGTCCTTTCTCTTAATGCCGTTTGAATCTCTTTGTTTGAAATATTGACTGATGGCCTGAAAATGCTCAGATATGAGACACCTTTATTTTGTTGCCTCTTTATTTGAATCACTTATATTTCTTTTGTTTTTCTATACAGGTGTGAAGAGATTTGTATACGTCTCTGCAGCTGACTTCGGGATTGTGAATTATTTACTACAAGGTTATTATGAGGGAAAGGTAACGTTTGGACAACTACTTTGTTTCTGCTTTATTTTTCTTTATGGAGTGATTGATTCATTGCAATTAGATATTGTTATGGTAAGTATTCTAGGACATAGAACTTGCCTTTGGATCTCAATGTTCCCTTGCTCTTGGTTATATAGGACTCAAAGCTCAAGCGTACTGTTAAAGAAGATATTTTAGACTTTAGTAATGGATTACAGTATGGGAGCGTGTTACGTGAGAATGTACATAAGACAATCAGGATATGAATAATTATCATGATTGCTCCATAAAGAATTCCATTATGAGAGACAGGCTTGCCAAATAACTATGAGATCCTGAATTTCGGATTGGTCATTGGTTTTAGATTTATGCAATGTGCATGGCGTAATCATGATAACTGATATAATCTTAACATTGTGCTTATTCATGAGATCCTGAATTTCAGAGTGGCCATTGGTTTTAGATTTATGCAATGTGCATGACGTTAATCATGATAACTGATATAATCTTAACATTGTGCTTGTTCATCTGTCTTCGTATTCTGTTGCATCTCTGTTTTCCTTGTCAACATTACTCCAAATATTATGATGCAGAGAGCTGCCGAGACAGAGTTATTGACCAGATTCCCATATGGAGGTCAGTCATCTCACTTTTTTCGACTATCACTATTATTATCTGGTTTTGTGTAGCATACGTGGAAGGTTATTCACCACTGTGATTAGATAGTGAACACTAGTTACAAGCATATATGTGTGCTAAGATGCTGTGACGTGATATTTATGTTCTGGATATATTCTATATATTTCTGAAAAGTGAAAACGTGTTCTGCTTATTATTCCACGTAAAATAGATCTACATATCATATTTATGATCTAAAATCATTGATGTACAGAAGTTTGATTCGATAACCATGGAAGCTGTCTCCAAAAACTTCCATAGAGTTCGATCTTCCTTTCTTGATAAATTTTTTTACGACTTTTGCTATTGGTTTCAACCTTCAGCTGAATTGACCTTTTGACTCCACCACTCAATTGGGTGAACCAAAGTGGAATACTTGCAATATTGTTTTCCAGAGATGGTAAATACTTAGTCTCACAAAATATGATATAGATATAGTATTGGAAAGTATTATATACGGCCATCTTCATTAGTTTTATGATTGAGGATAAGGCAACTTGTAGGATGTATAATTCCTTTACCGACAATTCCATACCTGTTACTTTGCAGGATTCATATCATATAAAATGTAACAAACAATTGATACCAACAAACGAATTCCTTTTCAGGTGTTATTCTTAGGCCTGGTTTTATACATGGTACGCGCCAAGTTGGGAGCGTGAAGGTGCCGCTAGGTATAATTGGGGCACCGATGGAGATGGTAAGTTTTTTTCTCGTTGACTAATAACTAATATGTATATATAATATTAATGCAATAGAAAGTTTGAATAATAGGAGCTAATTTTAAATAAATTGTTGTGTTGCATTGTATGATTTAGCCTAAATAAACTGTGAGACTTTGTCTGCCTATTGGTTCCAATCACTTTTTTAGAATGCCTTTTAGTTGTGAGCTCTTTATAAAACCACGGCTTACAAAATCCGCATAGCAAAATGACTCATTTGCAGACTTTAGAAGGATATATGCATGTACCATGCCCTAGATTTTTGTATTCACCGGCAGATACTCTCAAGCCTCTCTACTTATTTAACTGTACTTGGTCTCTTGTATACTTGCATGCAGTGTCCTAGTTTTTGTCTCTGATTAATACAAGATTTTGTAACTAATAGTTATTAACCCCAATACCAATCACCACAGGTTCTTCAACATGCGAAACCACTTCAACGAGTTCCACTGGTTGGTCCAATGTTGACTCCTCCGGTGAACGTGACAGGTGTTGCGAAAGTTTCTGTCAGAGCTGCTACAGATCCAGTGTTTCCTCCTGGCATCATGGATGTTTATGGCATACTGCGCCATAGCCAGTGAATTGATCCTGAGTTCAATAGATCCTTCTTGGTTAATGAATACATGGAATGTTGAATACTAAAATGGCGATCTTTTACACGAGTAGAGTAGCAGAGTAGCGTATGATCCAAAATTTTTTATTTTCTGTTTTGCTCACGCAAGCAATAAATCTGTATGTATGCATAATCAATGTTTCACTATTACTTTTGTTTTTAATGATAATTGGGTATGAGAGGAGCTTTTTGCTTCACAAACCAAAAAGTGGATTTTGCCGGAGTTTTTAGAGTGGCCTTATGGTAGTCGAGCAGTCCCTGCAAAACCAACCAAAACAAACAAGCAGAAATGGTGATCATACCTGATTTTATATATTATCATACCTGACCACTAGCATTTTCTTTTAGTTTCTTTATGCCTATTCAAAGCTCAATTCGAAATATCACATCAAAGGATGAACATACACTTTTAGAATTTAGAAAGGTACCTCTAATTGGTTTTCTCAAGAAATAATAGTTGCTGAAAAGCACAGTCGCTACTATCGTCATCTTTAGATGTGCTATCCTTTCAATTGGTGAAGCCATGTAAAATAGCAGCACGAATATAAGTACCATGACATACTCCTTTTCTCTTCTTCCTGCTACCACCCTAGTTGCTGCTTAAAATAACAGAGATGAACCATATAGAAATACGTTAATTGCGAGTAAATTAAACCCCCCTGGAAACACTTTGGGAAAATTGGATGCGAAAAGTTTTCGCAAGATACAATAGCTGGTAAACATAAAAATGGCTATCCTGATCATCCTTTTATTTGCTTCTAGTTCAGCTGGAGATCCTATGCAAAACAGTAGTATTGCAAATATGGGTATTGAGGCAATAGTATCAACCCATGCTTCTTGTATTCTTGTTGTCACCATTGTTGTTGTAATACTGCAAATTAAAAAGAAGACTTTTCACTATTCTCTATAGCTCTTGGTGAGCTTCAAATTTCAGGGAACCCTATATATACTTATTTTTGGTCGACTTAATTAGATATTCTCGTTCATTCAGTTTTACTATATCTCTGGTTACTTTCCTTAAATGAATATTTTTTCTTTATAATTGCCTGAATTTCATAATAGAAACTCCTTATAATTTGCCATTTGCTGGAGGTGAGTCGCAAAGGCATCGTAAAACTCACAACCCGCTTGTTTTCCATTACTAGGGCTGTTATGTGAGCCGAGCAGCTCGAGCTCGACTCGGATAAAGCTCGACTCGAACTCACTCGTTTAGTTAAACGAGCTGAATATGAACACAAAAGAAAGCTCGTTTGAAATTTGGGCTCGGCTCGAATACGATTATTATGTGTAATTTAGCCGAGGCTCGGATAAAACTTGGCTCGAGCTCGCTCGTTTAGTTAAACGAGCTGAATATGAGCACAAAAGAAAACTCGTCTAAAATTTAGGCTCGGCTCGTTTCAACCAAAACTCGGCTCGTTTCAAAATGAGCAATGCTAGGGTCCTTTTTCTACAGTTTTACCAAAAAATAATATATATGTAAGCTCACCATTGCAGATTCCGGGCATTAACAGTTAAACTTCTTTTGCTCACCACATGTTCTAAATTTTACAATAAAAACTTGTCAAAACGTAATGGTCACTAAAAGAATGGCCAAATTGCAAGTTTTTTCTTAGTGATATGTGATCCTAGTATCTAATATGTGATTATTTCAAGTACAGTAGAACGAAACCCTGTATGAAATTTTCTCATTCAATGTGTTATAAACCCTTTCAAATTTCAAACCCTATAGAAAACTACAAATCTATCATTTATGTATTAATAAATAAATATATATGAGATCCAGATGAGAGCCGAAAACAGGGTCCAAAACTAGGTTCAAATGGACCCGAGTGGAGAACCATATTTGCAACAACTCTTTTTTGATAAAGAACGCGATTAATTTTATTTTTTTTACCCCTAAGTTACCCTCAGTTCGCAGTGCAGACGTCCTTAACTGAGCACCTCTGTATATATATGTATTGATATTTGCAAAGTAGATATTCAAATCAAATTGCTTATACCGTCATCCAAATCAAATTCCATAGTTACTACAACAGAGTTCACATCAGATGGAAATCTTATAATCATCTCCATAGCACCATCAGTTGATACGTTATTGTTAGAAGGCGAGATATGCATCTTTTCTACAATATCTGCAACCATCATGGGCTGTCCATCTACGAAAACTCGAAGAGTATGAAAATAAACTTTAACATAGCAAGAGAAAACTTGGAAAACAACAACCTTCACCTTAGATCCATCAACAGCATTATCAACCCTGGATCCCTTGCCAGATTGAGTAGATCGTAAGGAGATAGCAATAGAACCTCTTTCATTCCCACTGCCCACTAAAAACCTACTAGCATGGAATGGCGCTTGAAGACATGCCCAAATTATAGCAAGTTTCCACGTAAGTCCAATATCTTGTAGCTGAGCAGCACTATGAACTTGTTCATAGAGATCGAATTCATATATAACAGCTGAGGCACCATAGAGTGAGCTTTCCTCTTCCTTAATTACTCTAGTTGGAGTAACAGTCAACTCGAAAGCTGCGTTGTCCCAGTACTGAATTATTGAGTTGCGACACAAGGGACCTTTCAAGTTCAAGGAAAATAGTGCTAGACTTGGTGGTGTTTGTTTTTTCAGTTATAGTGCTTCTGATAGTTTATAAGCTATTAGAAAACAATAAGGTGCTGTTTGTTTTTTTATCTGATAGCTTATAGCTTATAAGCTACTAGCTACTAGCTATAAGCTTGAAAATGTGGCTTATAGAAGCTATATTCTCAAG
>JABWDY010001715.1:6881-18120 GCA_013358455.1 Thalictrum thalictroides | reverse complement strand
AATAAAATTTACTAGAAAATAAATTTTATCGATAAACTCAGAAAAATTATATAAAAGTGGAGAACAAGCGCGCTACAAACTGCACTGCAAGTCCTATCAATGACAGCATTTTCCATTTTTCCTCGCCATACTGTCAACGACAGTCAAATGCTAGATCTGGAATCATAGTTTATTACTTTATATTAATCATAATTAGTGACAAGTTAAGTTAAATGACTTAAGCAACTTACTTACTGATAAACAAATAGTTGGTGGCATATAGGCATATAGCATGCTGCAGCTATTTTTTAATCAAATGATCCTTGGCTTTTTTCAATGTGAAAGGATAACATCTTGTTTATTCTTATTACAACAAATAATTAAGTGATCAAAGGGTCATTGTAGGTGTGTTTTTTCTCTTATTTATCAATTTTCTCTTCACTATACAAGTCAATCAGTCATGGTGGTAAAGAACAAGAAAGGCAGAAACTACTAGGAAAGAATTGTATAAGGAACTTGTCAGGAAAAAATGAAGGAGAGCAACCCTTTAGGCCTTTTCTCTACTACTTCGATCTATATAAATGCCCAATGTTAGTAGCACTGATAAGTTATAACTCACTAACAAACTCTTCTGCTAATAGGGGAGATGTGGGGAGCTAATATGGGATCATCAATAGCCACCTTTATGTTCCTATATGCTATGTTTAAGCAATATGTCCCTTATCAACTCAAGGAGCATATAGAGAAATATGCTCAGAGAATTCTCGGTTTTATTAGTCCTTATATCGAAATTACTGTCCATGAATACACAGGAGAACGATTCAAGCGTAGTGAAGCCTATATCGCAATCAAAACCTACTTAGGTGCCAATTCTTCAAAACAAGCAAAGCGGCTCAAGGCTGATGTTGGCAAGACCTCTAGTAACCTAGTTCTAAGCATGGACGACTATGAAGAGGTCACTGATGAATATCAAGGTGTCCAATTTTGGTGGACGTCACGCAAGACATTCTCCTCAAAACAATCTATCTCGTTTTATCCTACTGACGCTGATGATAATCGGTTCTACAAGCTCACATTTCACAGAAGGCACCGCGGACTTGCTACTGATTCTTATCTGAACTATGTTCTTGAAGAAGGTAAGGCAATTGAGGTAAAAAGTAGGCAAAGAAAACTTTTCACTAACAACCCAAGCAATAATTGGTATGGATACAAGAAGTCTGTGTGGAGTCATGTTGTTTTCGATCATCCATCGACCTTCCAGACATTGGCAATGGATGTAGAGAAGAAGAAAGACATTATTGACGATCTCACGGCATTTAGCAAAGGAAAAGACTTTTACGCGAAAGTTGGTAAAGCATGGAAGCGCGGGTATCTTCTCTATGGACCTCCTGGAACAGGTAAGTCTACCATGATTGCTGCCATAGCTAATTTCTTAGATTATGATATTTATGATCTTGAATTAACTGGCGTGAAGGATAACACTGAACTACGAAAACTATTGATTGAAACAACAAATAAGTCCATTGTTGTCATAGAAGATATCGATTGTTCACTTGACCTTACTGGCCAAAGAAAAAAGAAGACAGAAGAAGAAGCGAAAGAAGGGGAAGATCCTATCACGAAGAAGGCTAAACAAGATGCAAGTCCTGGAGACAGCAAAGTTACTCTTTCCGGGCTTCTGAATTTCATAGATGGCCTATGGTCTGCTTGTGGGGGAGAGCGACTTATCATCTTTACCACTAACTATGTAGAGAAACTTGATCCAGCTCTTATTCGAAGAGGTCGAATGGACAAGCACATTGAGTTATCATACTGCAGCTTTGGAGCATTTAAGGTGCTGGCCAAGAATTACTTGGACCTTGATTCACACCACTTATTTGATCCTGTCAGAGAATTGTTGGATGAGACCCAAATAACCCCTGCGGATGTCGCAGAGAATTTGATGCCAAGAGCTACCGTTGAGAACTCTGCAGATCATTGCTTGGAGAGCTTAATCCAAGCTCTCAAGAACACAAAAGAAGAGGCAAGGTTGAAAACAGAAAAAGAGAAAGCAGAGAAAGAAGAGGCAAGGTTGAAAGAAGAGAAAGAGACAAAAGAACGAGAATTGTCCAACAAGGAATCAACCACTAATGAAGCAAAAGAAATTTGTTCAACTCCATTGGAAGAGAAGGAAAGCAGCACCAAGAGCAACTAGGATTACAATAAAGCGAGAAAAGTATGAAAATGTGATTCCAGTACTTATATTGATCATATCCAAGGAATGTTTTCACTCAAATTTGTTTTCATGACATTTGATTGTAAATATATGTTATGGTATCAGTTTATCACATTCCAACTTTCAAATTAAACGATAACTGCAAAAATCATAAATAAAAACCAGTAATGGTTCAGTTTCAGAAACCAGCAAATTAAAACTCCAAAGGAAGAGGTTCCAAAAAGCTAGATGAAGAAGGCTGCTGCAGTTAAAAGATGTTAGAAAAACTACATTAATTAATACTCCAGTGATTATGAAAGAGTTACAAATAAATGAATTGAAAGGCTTTCAGCTTTACTTGAATGTTACATGTGAATTACAGTGTACCAAAGAATACTACCCCAAACTCAAAAGTCATCAGATATGATGTTCAGAATCATATCTTTTGTTTTATTTTCATTCCTCACCTTTAACTCAATAAAAGGACTTCTATATAAAGATCAGACCGTGAAAGATATGCAATAACCTTGGGGGTGGATTAGACATCAGGTTAGAATGCCATGAAAAAGAAGACCAAAATTATGTGAACAATACATCTATATTTACCCTACGCGACGGCTATTGTAACAAGGATGACCTTTCGGAGCCTTTGTTTAAAGGGGAAAATGGAACACCAATGTACATAAACAGAGCTGATGTATCTGATCATGGCTATAACCCTACATGGAGCATTCGAAGGGATGGACTCTACGTATGGGAAGGCACGATCTTTACATGGTTTAGGAAAGGGAAATGGGGGAGAATGTACCGATGGTTATACAAAGACGACTAACATGGCCATCTTTGGCTAATTTCTGTATTACCATCTTCAACGTATTTCTTTGTTCTTATTGTCCCATCAACATATTTGGGCATAAGACCTGTGTAGAACCTCATGTCAAAATCTGATAATGTTGCTCAACCAAAAAGTTTTATTCTCACTTTCATATGTTGTCCACAGTAACATGCTAGCATAACTTATAAAGGAATTTTTAACATCCTGTCTCAGCAGAATTTGCTCATGCGCTTGCCTAAACTGGCAGGCACTGCACATCCAATAAGGCAACGAGAGTAAATAGGAAAAGTGGAAACTTTGCTGTCCTTTTCAACCCATAAACTCTTGGTTCTACAATCCTATACATATCTTTCATGATGCGGCCCGAAATCCTGGGCTTAACACATCAAGTTTAAAACCTTGACAAATATTTTTAATTTGCTCTGCAAACTGTTGCCTTTCTTTCAAGTACCTCCAAAAAGTGAGTTCGCACTTCGCACACAGAATAATTTTCTGTGCAAATAAACAGAGTTTAAGATCACTGTCATCACCAACCTCAAACATCTCACACCTTGGCACCAGAGGTAGATTGATTTGATTTTGTTATAGATTAATCCAATACTCCTGCAATCTGATGTTCCAAATCTTCAGTCAGACAAGGGCAATAGTATTCATATTTAGTAGCAACCTGAACTATACACTTACAACCTACATCATAAATAAATAAATCACTCTACTTCAACAAAGTGCTAACGTCAGAAGTTATTCACAAAAATTTGGGATTGTTATTTTTTCAGAATCCACCTACCCTACCCGTAGGCAGAAAAGACCAAACAACTATTACATATCACATGATCAGCCATTGCATATGTTAAATTTGCATTCACGACCTTCAACTCCTCCGAGGGTCATTTGTTCAGTAAAACAGTGAAGATAACCAACTAACTTGGCCATGAATTAGAAATTAGTACAGTCACATTCACGAGACATATTTACCCTACACGACTGTGAGATAGAGAAGTAGGACCATTAGTTCATATTTTGCTAAGATGTTTGGTGAGTAGAGCTGATTTCGCTGGCCCTGGCTACAACACTGCATAAAGCATTAGAAGGGACGGATTCTACCTATGAAAAGGTAAAACACTTATATTGTTTGGCTTTGGCATAAGGAAGGGGTTGAGAAAGTTGCAACTCTCTTATTCCTACTATAATTCCTATAATATACAGTAATTGATGGGAGTCATACATGTCTCCTACCCCAAGTAAGTAGTGGACAATTTTTATTATAGTATGTTAGGGCCTAATTGGTATTATGTTTCTTATTTTTATATTATAAAAAGGCTTAGTCGCCATAGGTAAGGAAACTGAGTGTCAAAATGTAACCCTCCATGTGAAATTATTTGATCTAGAGTTTCATCCCATCTTCTACAGAAGAAACTATAGAGACATTCATGTTCATTCAAAAGATGGGATTCAACCATAGAGTAAATAATCTCACACATAGAATTACATTTTGACACTCAGTTATCTAACCTATGGCCACTAAGCCTTATTTACAACCACGTTGACTTGACTAACATGAAACATATAGCAACTGGGAGCTAACATAATATAAAGATAATAAAATAGTCCACTAGTTATGCGAACTAGGACACATGATTCACATCAATAAAATGGTGCGAAAAGCCTCTCAAAGAACATCCTGCCCAAATTCTGTTTTGATTGATAAAAATTTCCTTCACAAAATAACGACCACATGTGGTTGAGAACCATATTAAAATGAGCATAAAAACTTCTAAAATAATATTCAGCCCAAAATATTTTGAATTGAAGCAGCAAGCAGGTACCTACCAAATTAGTACTCTGAAATCTACAATTCATAACTAAGGTCTAAGGGGCTTATCAACCAACATTGTGTCCAGTCTTCCAAGGACAGCCTAAGTCTTCTTCTTCTTTGTAATTCAAAATTTATCTATGATGTCCAACTTTGGACTTGCCATTCTCCGATCACTATGAATCATAATTCTACTACTCGGGTTGAAGTTAAAAGTTCTTTACAGTTATGTGATTTCCTTGAATAAGTCAATTCTATCTTAAAGCTAAATTGTTGAATCCAATGTATCTAATCCTCCGGTATAGTTGCAACAAACTGATTAGTCATGGATAACATAATAGTATAGACATCAGTATCTCTTGAGAGAAAGAAAGAATAATGTTCCTTAACGGGTTTGTTTCTTTTGTCTAATACCATTCCAAAACAGTGACATTTTAATCTTCAGCGGTAGATGCAAAAGGGAACCACCAAATCATAGCAAGAGTGAAAAACCCAAAACTACCGAAATATTAAAAAAGCACCAAACAAACATTACCATGTATGTTCAAGTAATTTATAACAAAATACCAATTCATAATACCCAAGCTTCCCCAGAGTTTACAATGTTTCAAACTAGAAAACTTATGAAAAAATCCTACTGTCAATTTTATTAGCACTAACTAGTTAACTACCACCTACCTCAATTGTTAATCAAATCTCAGAATCTTCAAAATATACTGATTGTTGCATTCCTTTTCTTCCTTACATTGATTCAGTCCTGAAAATTCCAAATAAAAAATTAAAGTACGAAAACTGTACTTTCAAAGGCATTCTATCATACACATTGTATACAGAAAACAAAAACTTACATTGAAACTAAATATCAAGGCAATCTTTGGCATAATGCCCAATCTCTCCACAGTTATAGCAAGCACCCTTAAAAGGCTTCTTCTTCCCACCACGTCCCCGCCTTCTTTCCTCTTCTTCTTCCTCATCATCATTATCCTCGCAAGATTTCCACTTTCTCCAATCTCCTTCAATCCTCAAAGCACTAACAAGTTCCTTATAATTCATATTCTTATCATTCATCATCATAAACCTATTTACTGCCTTATCCCAAGATTCCGGTAAACTCTTAATCAAAATCACAAATTGCAACTCTTCAGGTATTTTCATTCCAGCTTCTTCTAAATCCCTAACCATAACTTCCATTTTCAAAACATGATTCATAATATCACTTCCTTCATCTTTAGCAGTTTATGCATTTGATCGAAAATATAAAAATGATTATCTTCCATTGCACCAAGAATAACATGTCTACATTTGTAATCATCGCGATTCCATTTTTGATAACGAGTGAGATCGGATTTTGGTGAGTCAGGTGTTGGTTCAATAGGTTTTGGATCGGCGAGTACATAATCGATACCAAGATCGAATAAAGCGAATTCGATTTTACTTTTCCAGATTGAGAATTTGGTTTTAGGGTTTCCGAGTTTGTAAGTTGATTTCAATTCTGGATAAACCACTTCGAATATCGTCGACATCGTTAAAGAAGAAGAAGTTAGAAGAGTGAAGAAGCTGAGAAGAGTCTCGCTATTTATGGACCAATTGGGAAAGTTGCCAAGTTAGCGTCGGGTCGGTTTAGTGGGTCGGTCATCGGGTGGGGGTGCTGAAACTATTTGTTAATTGGCAAAAGCCCCTTGGAATAAGTTATTCTTGCAAAACCACCATCATACTTTCATTATTTGAGAATTACCCTCTCTGTGGCAGCTACTAGCTAGTGACAAAATGTGCCTTCACTGATTCTCTCAACTGGAGATTTTTATCCAGTGTTTTGTAGTTGCTACTTGCTAGCTATTAAGTAGAGATTTTGATGAAATGAAGTCGAGTGTATCTGTACCACCAGCGTCAATTTGTTGCTTGAACCTCATCGCAACTAGCCATTGTGCATGATCTGATGATCATTAGGGTCTATTAAGTATTAACTCAAACAAGTTCAGAAACAAATGTACAGTCTCATTGGTATCACTATTTTCAAAAGGTTGTCAAGTAAATATGTAAAGAAGGATGATACTGTATTAATAACTACGCATCCCATGAGCTCTTTGATGAACAGCATAGCAAACACTATCATATCTTATTAGCCTTATCTCTGCTCCATTACTGGTGCTAGCACCATGAACTTCGAGTTGTGCCACTAGAAACCATTATCATCATATCTTGGAAACCACAGAGATCCTGATGTCAAACATGAGACTAAACATGTATTTTGTCCGATTGCCTTTTCTGACTGGATGTAAACAAGTAAAACTTAATGTTGCCAGATTGATTTTCAATCTTGATTTAACTTTAACATCAACAGAAAGAGAGTAAGATATCCAATTAGCTTTGCAATAAAATTTCATAAGAAAAAAAAAACAGGACATTGCAGAGCCTGTTCTCCTATTATAGTGGTCTTCACTTTAATACACAATGACATTGGTTAGTTACATTCTTTTCTTACAAAACTGTCTGTCCATATGGCAATACGTCAAAAAAATGGGTAAGGGTATAACCTATTGCACTGGTTACGAGGACGATATGTAAACTTAGGAATGATCACGGAATTTATCCTAACAGATGTGATAACCACAACAGTCTTCACCTTAAATGAGATGATCAACAGCCAAGAAGTAACTACCTACAATTGCAAAAGATGCAAATCCACTGCGTGCCATCCTTAACCCTATACCGCGAAATAAGAGATTTCTATCTGAAGGGTGGATCCCTGAAAGTCTCTCAATCCGAGATCCCGGTTGTTTCCATTTAAGTAGCTTCCTTTCCATTGAGACATACTGAAATTAAAAAGGAACAAAAAAAGGAAGAATATAAGAGGCACGCTCAGAATGGTCAAAATCTTTCAAAACAAAAAAACTCAACCTTATTTTAAATTTCAAGCTGTAATTTGGAATATGCACCTTTGGAAGCACAATACATTGTGATCGACTTTTGGCTGTGTCAAAACAATGAGAAGCAGCAGCAGCTATTGCACCAGATACTCCAGCTGAAACACTGGCAGCCCAAGGGGATACAGGACCAACACCTTCAATAAACCTAGAAAAGAATAGAAGTTCTGGGGGTTACTGCCAAAAAGTAGAAAAATTACTTAACTATGATTCTTTTCTTTTGCAAATCCATTTCGTTGAATATGCAATAATTATTGCTGAAAATTATTTCGTTGAATATGCAATAACTATTTCGTTGAATATGCAATAATTATTTCGTTGAATATGCAATAATTTTGCAAAAACTGACTTGGCCATGCTTTATGCAATAATTATTGCTGAAAATAAAATTTTTAAGAACAGAAGAATCTTCGACCATAAAGCGAAGGATCCTTACAAAATTCTAACGGAGATTAAAGAAGTTTTGTTTGATCTTGGCATTTGGAAATTTGAACTTTCCAAACTATATATGTAATCAGGATTCTAGTATTGTAAGGGATGGTTAGGATTTGGTGTGGTGTACTTGTGTGCCATTAGTGTCTTCCTATTGTGCCACTATCCATTGCTGAGTTTGTAATTGAAAACATTTGGAATGATATATACTTTTTATTTATTAAAATTCAAATAAATGAACACTGAACACACCCTAAGACAATATGAGGATCCACAGATATATGACCAGCAGAATGCCAGAATGAGTGTAAATGGCAGTGGCGGAGCTACATGGAACCTAACTGGGGCACTGGCCCCAGGTAATTTTCTTAAAAATCCTTGCATAGTTACATGGTAAGTCTCTATATGGTGGTTTTGTACACACAAATCCATGTGAAATGCACTACCAACTCACTACAAAAATCCATGTGACTATTTCTTGCTAGTAATAAAAGAGATCAAAGTCCACTAGTTATTTCTCTTTATTAACTTGGCAGCTTGGGTAAAACTAATTGTATGATCTATGTTGGGATGGAGCCATTGGGCTGTACAGAAATGGGTTGTCTAACATTTGGGTCCTTCCATAATTTCATTCAACAATTTTTTCAACATTCAACAATCAATTGATTTCTTAAGTTAATAATACAATTTGAAATCTTAAATATCTCTTAGATCATTTAATTTCTCTGATTTAGCCTAGGCTCTTTTCTATTTGCCACATATACACAAAAATATAATCTATGTGCCCCAGGTAAGTCAAATTCCTGGCTTTGCCACTGGTAAATGGGGAGAACTATATTCATGCCCTCATATGCAGAAGATCAAAATTCTCCCGGCCAACCACAAATGATATCTACCAGGACCTTAAGGTTCCAAATAAGAGCAAAAAAAAAGTTTCAATTAAGATCAACTTCTAGTAATCCTGACAGTTTCATAATTTCATTTGAGAGAACTCCAAATTATCCAGATCTATGCAGAATATTTCTTTAATTATAAATGGTCCAGATTGTTTGAGTACTAATGTGGACCAAATTAAATAAGTCACCACTGTCATAATTTTCTAGTAGAAGTTCTTTATTTATAATTTTTCGTTGGTCAAACAACACTTGACATTTGAAATTGTATAGCAAGAAACTTGAGCATGTCCCAGTTAAAGTCTAAAGCATAAAAAAACAGATGGACCGGCAGATGCATAATAATAAATGCAACTATAGTGTTATTTTAGAAGTGAAAATGAGAGTGAACTGGGAGGATGGTATAAGTATAAGAACCTGGGAGGATGGTCCATCTCCATAGCCATTTTGTTAAGCATGCCTATGTGTAGAAATTGCCAGCTTGAGAAGAAAATGCCACTAAAAACACAATCCCGAGCTATTCCTGATCTGAGACCTCTCCACAAGGCACGCCATCCTTCCAACGAAATGACATCTAAGGGCTTTCTAACCTCATGAACAGAGGGTGGCTTTCCAGATCCAGTCATCATCCACGGATACTCTTTCAGAGCAGCAACCATATCGGGATGCTTAGAGGACAGGCTTGACAAAAGACCAACTGTGAGGTCCCATGCTTTCTTGTCAGGAGTATATCCCCGTAGTAATTTCGCAATTATAGGTGAGGAGGGAGCTTGCTTTATTTCAGAAGCAAATTTTGGTAGGCAAGATGCAGATGTCACCTGTGCACGAAGTTTTAGAAGTTCAAATGGAGTGCTTACAAAACCTTCCAAGGCACCAGCAGCAATGCCTGCCAAAAGAGCCTCAGGGACGTACACATAATTGTCTTCTCGTCCATCTGCATATGTATCAATGAAAAACGCCATGCGTCAGATTGACATACTAAAGGTAAAATCAGTTGGAAGAACAAACAATTACAGAATAACCCTAATGCAGCTCTATCTTTCAATTATATTGTATAGGCACTTGAGGATCTGTATTGTAGGAAACTAGACCTTATATTGATTTTAAAAAATTATTGCTTGGAGAAAAAGCAATGAGGAGGGCTTAACTAGTACAGGAAAACTAAGATAAAAAACAAGAGAAGAGAGGAACAAAATATAACAGAAGCGAATTACAGTTTTAAGTTTGAGATGAATTGTTAAAGATATAATCCCTAAGCTCCACGTATAGAAAAGTCCAAAGCCATAAGAAAGCCTTCACAACTCTCACTATTGAACTCAAGCGTAGCATAGAAGACAAAATAAAGTCAGCATACTTCTTTTCAATGTTTTTTTGTTAATCGATATATGTCATGTATTTACCATGGTTATCAACTAAAACTTCTCCTTTTAGAAATGCTATTCGTTGTGCATTTTCAATTTTAGAATGGTTGAGATCATTACTCGAAAATTTTGTTTCATGGGCTAATAATTTAAGTAACATCAAGTAATCATACAAATTATTTTTAGTGGATACAGCCATATATTGCATACAAAGGTCAACAAAATCGATATCCAATAAGAAAAGGTGTTCCTGTAAGATAGAACAAGAGTGAATCATCAAATTATTAGATAGAATAAAAGTCTAAACTTTCAAACACAAAAGATTATATTGGATCATGTATCTGTGCTTCTACACTACAATAGCTCATAAAAGACTATCCCACAATATATGGTCATTAAAATATTTTTATTGGTAGCTCATACTTAAGAGTTAAGACAGGTACATCTTAAGTGAATGAGGCTGGAAATTGTAAGTATTCAATTATATATATCCCTGGGAGTGGAATACAAAAATAAAATAATAATAGAAGAACTTCTTCAATGGATTTTCATAAAGAAAAATCTTGAAAAAAATGATTCCAGAACATGTGTTAACAAAGGCTTACCTTTGTAGAAAGCTGTTAAAAGTTCAAAGATTGCAAAACGAGCTCCAACACCCGAAATCCTTCCAAATGTAGACCACGCAAAACCACTGTACAAACCTAGGACATTCATATAAATTACAAAATACACATATCTGATTACCAATAATAAAATAGTAAATTGACAACCAGAAGAAAAAACACACAAAAATTTCTATATGAATAGA
>JABWDY010001710.1:7123-17352 GCA_013358455.1 Thalictrum thalictroides | reverse complement strand
AAAATAAAAAAAAAAGTGTAACAATTTGTATCATTCAGCACAAAAAAAAATGAGATAGTCAGGATCTGTGACCATGCAGAGCTCTTCTTAGCAAAAATAGATTCTTTATGAAGTATCTTGTCCATAATCTTGGTTCTCTCGTTTTCTCTTCTTATTTTTTTAATAAGCAAAACTATGTCCCTTCGTTTTTTTTTAATAAGCAAAACTATGTCGTTTTTTCGCATTTGTTTTCTGACAAATTAAATCCAATTTTCTTTGCAACCGTAATCAAAAGAAGATATGGATGTAACAAAAATTATGGGAAAAAGAGAGTAAGAAAACTTAAAAGTGGGAAGAAAGAATCACATATAAAAGTCTCAACAGCTGAAGCTACACTATTGGCAAACAAAATCCTTCCATTCCCACAATAAGGTTACCTAGTCTTGATGGTATATGATTCCTGCCTGGACTGATGCTCTGGGGAACCGCAACATTTCTACCAACATATCCCAGCCTCCATCAACAACATATATACTAGGCTTTATACTCATTGTCTTGAGAACTGGTGACTTAGCAAGCAGAAATTTGATGAATTCCAGTTCATCTGCTACACCTGATATATCTGTCATATTCACATTTTGTAGCCGTTTAAAGGAGCAATCTAAAGGGTGTTGTGTCTCCCAGTAATCCATGTCAGGTCCCATGCAAGCTTCACTGTCAGAGGAAGCCTAGAAAAGCCAATAAGAGCCAAAATTGGCCGATGATGATATGAACCATTGTAATATCATATCTACAGTGAGAACAAAGAACCAAGTTTGTAAGATAACATACCGAAAAGAGGAGCTCCTCCAAGTTAGGAGAATTCACAATCAAGCAGATGGCCACTGAGATCTCATTCACATCTTCAAAACCTACTTGATATAATTCAAGCTTCTTTAAATGTTCATATTTTATGGGGAGTCTGCTTGGTACTTTGTTGACACTCAAATGCTATATGAAGAAACAGAAGACATGAGCAACATTTATGCACATAAAAAACAAAATACAAAACTTTTGCTTGTTATACCTTTACAAAGTAACTCTCTGCAACGAGCCTTTCAAGAAGAGGTACGCTACCCAGTGCGTTAATCATATTACAAACTGTCGTTTGCTCAAGGTGTTCCAAAATTTCATCAGTCATGTATAAAGCAATGGACACAGTAGCCAGAAGGGGGGTGTTTTCAAGACATAGATCTTTAAATTCACCTTCAAGTCGCAAATACTTGAGATTTGGAGCACGTATAGTAAGGCTCAGAGTATCAAAGTAGGCCAATGAAAAGCTCTCAAGATGTGGGCAGCAAGGAAGAAGATTTTCAATCACACCACTTTCAAAGAAAGATTGCTGAAAACTAAGGCTCTTCAAGTTAGTAAAACCCTTGAAAGTAGGGGGTGGACGCACTTCACATCGAAAAAGCTCCAACTGAGTTAAATGTTGACATGAAAAGAGGCTTGATGGCACCTTAAGCCACTCTTTTTCCTCCAATTCAATGCTTAGTTCCTTCACCTCTCTCCAAGATAGGTAAAGTAGCCATTGATCTATGTCAGGAATGCTTTGTAAGTATGAAACAGAGAGTTTGAATTTCTGAATTGGACCTCTATGCAGTAAGAGAACTCGATCAACAAAATTCACAAATTTATTCCTAATGACTGCTAGACTACCTGAAGAATTGGGGACACATGTATCATCAAATACAAGCTCAGGAATGGTGACCCACTTATACCTCCATTTTTGTGATAAAATGCTTGTTCTCACAGCATCCCTTAATGGCAAACACATAAGAATGCATTCTACTACATTTAAAGGAAGATTACTGATTATATCGGGAGCCAGAACACTTTCAGCCTCCATATTTTAAGGAAATACTTCACATTTATCCGTCTTTTGCTTCTGAAATCAAACACAAAGTCATAAACCGACGCTGCAGTCAACAAAAGAAGAAAATAATACCCCAAAAGACTTTAATTAAAAAGTTGCAAACTTTTAACAAATCTCAAGGTGATCACAAATTTCAATGTACCCACTTCATAAAATCATCTTATTTTTCAATTCCATGGTGACTATCAAATTAATAAAACACAATCTGAGAAACTGGAATTCCAAAAAAGTGTTTTTTTTTTCCGCCAAAAACCCAACAAATCCCCAAGTTATTCTAAAAATTGGAGATACCCACTTCACATAATCAATTTATTTATATAATTCAAAAGATGATTAAGATAGAATCGAAGAATCCCATATAAGCTAAGCTAAGACATACCAAAAGAAGAATAAGCACAATAGATAACAGTTTACTTTACTTCATCAAATAAGCACAATAGATAACAGATTACAATCAAAAGAAGAATGAAGAAGAAAAAAATAAAGCTAGAGAAGAAGTAGACGAAGTTTAACATACCAAATTCAATAAACAGAATGGAAGAAATGATCACTTTCTCATTTCCAGCATAAGGAAGAAAGGGAAAGATAGAGAAGAGTCGAGAATTTGTACATGTAGGTTTCGAGAAGGGGTAAAAGGGTAACTTGAAAGTCGTATAGAGCACGTGCAAAGTGAAAGCAGAACACTGAAACTAGAGTTTTGAGTAGTTTTGTGTCGGGAGATGCTCTCGAGTCTCCACAGTCTTCTTGTTGACGATGCTGTGACTTGAACTCGTATTCACTATTCATTCTCAATGACTGGCTTCTAGCTAGCCAACTTCTCTGTAAATTGGTACATAAAAGAAAGAGAAGTAGCTATGACAGATTGACATCCATCTCCATGTATCATTCTCTCTGTCAGTAAGAAACTTCAAGATTCATCTCCATTGATTCAATAACTACCCTTTTTTTTTATGAACCATCAGTTTAGTATTGTTTGCTAATTCTAATTTGTATTAGAATAAAACAATGTTAATGTACACAAGGTGGTCAGTAGTTTCTTTTTCATTCCAGTTTTAATTTCTCTTTTATCGTAGGACAGTATGTTACTAGATGCTTGCTGCTGAATCCTTGTCCATTCTCTCTTGGTCTTGGCCATCCAATGCATGTCTCCCTTCTGAAATCCTGTAATAACAGTCTGAATGTATCTAGCTATTACTCTCAATCTTCGCAACGTACCGACCAATTGCAATTAAACAGTGAACATGCAGTCTAAGTGCCTTGGACAATTCACAGTAATCCTCTCATATTTGGGAGCTGCAAAAGATGAACCCAACAACTAACCAAATGCATTATTTATGAGCATTGGCAGTATATTGTACTAATTGGCTACCAAAAATGCAACAACTGGTCAATATATCAATGATGATGATCAACTTGCTAAAGACAAAATCTAAACTGAAATACATGCAATAGCATTGGCCTACATTTTTGTGGAAATGCAAAATAATACAAGAGAAAGTCAATTCCGGGATTGTGAACCCTTATATAGTAACATTCCCACACCACCAATTGCTATAGTTAGAACAAGAGGAATTCCAATGAACTCATAATCAGCCACCCTTCTTTTCCTTTGTCTTCTTGTGTTCTGACCTTGCTCGCCCCAGCTCTCATGAATAAATGTGCTGAGATTGTCTAATCGGTGCATAAGTTGGTGTTGCCCTCTTGCAAGGACCGTGATCTGTACATGACAGAGAAGCATGGAACAAGATAAATACTGTGACAAGCGGGCTCGTTGAATTCTTTGAAGTATTGAGTCTATGACAGCCCATATTAGCAATTAAACAAATTAATGAAAGGTACGAGCAGAAAGAGTTCATTCATTGTACCTCTTCTAAAAAAGGAGTTTCCTTTGTCAATTGGGAAGATGACGAGGAATTGCTTATACGATAACCGTTGCCCAAACCAGCAATGAACAGAGATCTGGCTGCAGAGCCATTGCAGGCTTCAGCTTGCAAAGCCAAGTCACGATGGCTAGTAGAATCTTTTCTGATGAACTTGAAATTTAGCTCTTCAATTTGAGATGTAAACTCATCCATCCTCTCGTTCAATGTGGAAATTTGTTCTGATAGTTGAGTAATGATTCCCTACAATAGAGACAATAAACAAAAAGATTGTAACAAAGTCTGGCATGTAATAACAAAGTGGGCTTGTGGAGACATAAGAAAACTCACTTCGTTTGCAAGCACAGCAGGTGATTCAGCGTTCTTGTCGGATCTTCTATCATTGACAACAACTCCCGTCAGCTTGGATATATTATTGTCTCCTTGTGTTGCATAAGAGTGTGACTGACCGCTGCTCGAAAACCAACAAAAACCAACTTGAGCAGGATAAAACAACGTATGAACTTAAGAGTAGAAGACCATTTTGCATTATACAACAGATTCCATTCAATAATTGAAAATCATAGGGAATGGCAAACTTGTGAGTTAATTAATACATATGGCTAGTTAGAGCATTTCCCCAACATAATTTAATACAATGCAGGCCTATGTTGTTCAACTTCGGAAAAACACAATAGCCACACCAAGGGGTGCTCAATGAATAAAACGTGTAATTATCAAAGTTTAAAAACTAATTTATGGAGAGGCTAAGGGAACATCAGGGAAAAAAAAATCATAAACGTTAAAAAGACTATAAAACATATTACAAAAACATCAGTAGACTGCAATCATGCAAACACCTGACTATCATATATTTCACATTGGATCCTAGGATTCACAAGCAATGGGATACTATCCAAACATGAATCCTATGAATTTTGAGAAACAGATTGACAAAATGCAAAAAAATAATAGAACAACAGAAAGTTTAAAAGATATTACCTTTTGAGCTTATTTTGCATTACATCTTTATCCGCTGAAGCCCGAGATAGTGCCTCTCTAGGGCTTGATGAAACCAGATCCTCATCTATGCTGAGTTTTGTCTTCAAATCATCTGGCAATGCCTGTAGAACTGTGGATTAGTAATACATGGGCACAACATAAGTTAGGGACACCTATTTTCTGATTTATGTCATACCATGACTTCATCTACAAGCTTTTCCAGCTGAATCTGTTCAATGTAAGTGCGAGGAACGTAGGAACCTTCCAAACCTAGTTGTTCCGCCACAAAGTTTACATATAAACGGTCTCTACCTTGCACCTTCACCAATATCAGATTATAATCACATGTTAGACTTATATTTTAAATTTTAAATAGGCAGATTTTAAGAGAAAAATTAAATAACAAATTTTCACTGAACTACTGTGCTAGACTTCTATATTCACAAAAATATATTCCATGCAAGGTTTTGACAAAATAGACACCAAAAGTTGTTTAGCTGCAGACAATCTTTACAAACAGAACAAACACACACCTGAACATAGTGACGATTTAACTGTTCTAACCAATCAACTTTTACAGAGACTCTATCATCAGAGAAGACATGACTGCTTCGTTTCAGAATTGATGCGATGGTGTAGCCCAAAGCCATCAGGCCACCAAGAAGGCGAACACTGACTTCAAAGGTTATTCTTGGTGATATAATAAACGGACTATCTGTAACCCATTCCTGAATCAAAAGCAATAACGGAAGATGAGCCTCGATATAAGGGCAATTGTTGGATAATAATCAAACAGGAGGGAACTTCATAAGTAAAATAATTTATAAAAAAATGATTAGAAAATCAATTGTGAATACTAATCCATGTCCATGGCTAGTCACACGACGCAGACCATACTACTTACTATGCACACCATGCTACTATCTAATCAAGTTTTCATCTTATTAATCATTGATCGTTCCATCCTCTTAATTCACACCACATTCTTCGCAATGAACAAATCTTACAGTGAATATTACACTTTGTAAATATGCACCAATTTCTGACGAGTTGGGTTGGTGTAGGAATAGATCTCACAACCTAATCTGAGAAGTTCACATGATAACCACACCCATTAAACAGGAAAGGAACACTTTGTAAATGGCATGATCTGTGAGGCCAAAAGAAATGAAGGACATTTATTGAGGGAGGCAAAAGTACTTTCACCAAAAAGCTACCTCCATCATTCTTGAAAAGGAGGGTACGGTCGAGTTGATTGATTGACTGCAGATATGGTAAATGTATCAAGATGGTGCTTAAATATGTGAGTACGTGTCTGTATGATTTTTATTGAGCAAGTAACACTTGCCTGAGCATAAATTACTATGCTTGTCTGCATGTAGACTGTATGTATTTTCAGTCAGAACTTTATTACTGGTAGATCCTAAAATTGATCAGAATATTGGCAAATTTGAGTATACACTTGCTTAAGGACAAACCTCAAACATAAGGTTGTATTTTCCATCTCTATTCCGCATCCGCAAATATGATTGGCAAGCTTCAGGGTCTTCACCTGGTGGTAGCAGATATATATCATAAGTCTCCTCCATAGTTTCTTTATGTTCTTGGGATATAACACCCCTGATTTGATCCATTGTCAGAGTCTTCGGTGACTACACAACAGTCAAAGTCAGTGCTAGAGGTAGACAGCTATAAAGATCCAGGAGGCACATATGCAGATGGTCATTAAGGTGAAAAGACTTGAAATAAGTTCCAACCTTTAAAATATAAGTGGGGTTCTGAAATCCTGTGAAAGGATTGAACTTATTGATGATTTTAATATGTGCAGTTCGTAGATCAGGCTCAATAAAAGCCTTGTACATTGGATAAACCTGCAGAAAAGAAGTAATTGAGAATCACTGAAAAATTAGAAGCTCTAGATGTTTTAAGAATTCATACAAGTCGGTCAAATTATATCTAAAAGAGCAATATCTAACATGGGAAAAGTGAAAGAACCGTTTCAGAGATCTGGTGAATAATTTCTTCCGGTTCTTGGCCAGCTCGTTGGATGTCTCTTAAAACCCGTTTCACGAGATCAAAGTGCACGCCTCCTGTGACAGATACTCGAAGATCCAAAAGTGGTCGCAATCTCTCACTCAATGCATAGATACCTTCAATAATAACAATCCGCGAACTTGGGACTTCAACTGTCCTGATGGGAGGATGAGTTAAGTTACATAAACAAACACTAAAAATGATAATTTATGAATTGACATGCTCAAGAATCACACACACAAAGAGAAGAGATTTTTATAAACTCTTAGCAATAACAGAGAGAAAACATGCACTATTTCTCTCTAATATGGTGTACAGTTCTATGCAGCCACAGGTGCACCTGCACACCAGAGTTCAACTTCAACCTAGATTCTGTTAAATGATAGACTAGGCACATTTTACTCTATGCGCAAGGAGTGAGCCTAGAACTAAGAGCTGCCTACGCATGCTTTTTATTGCGTAAGTTTACGTTTGAAACCACTGGAACCGAAAACTATTTACAACAGAAAATAGTGACAGGCAGAAACAGGAAACAATAAAATCATAATCAATTGAAAGTGGAATAGACTCTGCACTTAGGTAAGAGGGACAGAGGTTTCAAATGGTTTGTGCTGACTGGCAAAGATTTGAAAGTGGAATTTGGTTCCCTTAATTTAAGGAAACAAAAGTAATTTTTTAAAGCATGATGAGTGACTGTTAAATTTTAATAAAAGTTAAGACTATCCGCTAATGACGTGTTTACATATTAAAGACACATTTGGTATTAGCATGATAACTATAGAGTCAGGAATCGGACACCAGCAATATAAAATGCACAGCAGTCTACAAATTTTGTGCTACAAGTATATTTTGCTTTTCCATCTGCTCATATCAGAAACTCTATTGGATGATGTAGTGACCAAAAATATTACCCACCTGTATCCAGTGCGACTGCTAGATTTGAAATCATATATTGGTGCCTGAACAGACTTTCCCTCTTTGAGACCAATAATATTCTGGAGTAATGTATCATAGTCTGTCAAGCGAGGATCTGCTTCAAACATTTCATTCTATTAGTATTTTACCATTTTCTACGCTCAAATGCATGAGAGCTGAATTAATCAAAAGAAATTTTAAATCCATGCTGCAGTTTAATAAATTCCATCCAGCTGAATTAGGTTTGTGTCATCTTTAACAAAAAATTATCCCATCCAGTGAAAAGAAAGATATGCTGCAAATATATATGTTCCACCAAATAATGTCTAGAAACTAAATTAGAAGAAGCATATTTCATTGAACTGAAACCAGAACCTGTGAGTGTCAAAGAAAGATAGATTTATAAATTACCGTCGAAATTTCCATCAACAATACGACTGGAATCATTGTAGTTGTCCATTGATAAGAAAGCAATGTTGGGCATGAAATTAAGCACCTTCTCAGTAAATACAGTCTTTCCAGCTCCAGAGGGGCCTGCCACTCCTACCAATATTATCCCATCATTATTTTGGGCCAGCAATTGGCAGGCACGGATTACAATAAAGAAACCCTTCTCAAAGGACAATGTGTCTTGGATTGGGGCAATTTCATAGCGATCAAAGTCTTTTTTCTTTATCAATTGAACCTGGTCCTTTAAGAGGCCTGGCTTTTTATGTGGAGATTCAGATCCAGAAATTGTTGGAGCCATTTGTAACCTGAAAATTATTGGTACGAATAATGCATGAGAATAGTGAGCTTTTTCATCAATTAAGAATGTGAAGAAGGTGGAAGGAGTACCATTAGATTTTTCCAAATTCTAAGAATCTGTATTCTCAATAGTGTTATGTTACATGCTTATAAAGGCATTAAAAAAAACAAAAAAACTTATCTTCATAATAAGGTTGATAAATGATAATGGTACATTCATGCAAAAGAGTAACGAAATGGTAAGAATAACAGTTTGTTCATATCAACCAAATGATCAAGTCAAAATCAGGCATGTTTTGTTATAATTTCACAAGTATTTCACTCCAAAAAAATTTATGACCTCCAGCTATTGCCAACAGATTTACAAGAGAAACACAATAAAACACCATGTAAACAAAGCTAGGTGATTTGATCGGAAAACATATCTCCGGTTGTCATTAAGTGGAAAATCAATGATTAATCCACATGCACACCAAATTATGACATACAGTATTAAAAATCCAATCTTTTTGCATTTAAATTCCAATTGTGATTACCAAAACATATATTTCCAAAGAAACTCTCTTACTAAAGGAATAAAAAATAGATCAGCAAGATAACTATACTTTCAAATGTATATCTGAAACAGAGAAATCTGAGAATAAATCAAACAAACTCAGAACAAACAAAAAAACATAAAAAATACTAACTTCCACTCTTGGATCTAATGCTATATACCGCATAGTGCAAAAGACATTCAAAACAGAAAATAACAACTACCCATTAAATAAAATGAGAAATAAAACAACCCCATCAAAGTAAATACTAAAAAAGAATCTAACATGGCGGTGGTGATGAATGATGATACTAACCTTACCCAGTAACCCACCACTATAGTAAGTCTGTTGATCAAAAGAGATGCAGAAAACCTTGGATTATTCTGAGGTCCTTTTCTTCTTTCTCTCTCTATGGAAAATCTGGGTATTGTTACTTTCTTCCAAAAGTAGTTTCCTTCAGGATTGTTAAAGAAGCCTACACGAACATTGGAGAGAGAATGAGAGAGGTGTCAGACCACAGAAGTGGGCTTTTTTTAATTAAGTAAATAAAAAGAGACTTGGGTTACCCTTGTATATTTAGTAGTATTATTTTCCTCCTCTATGCCTCTTTCTGGTCACAAGATCTCAATGGAAGTAAAGTGGGGTAGCTTTGATGAGGTATGGGTGTTTTCAGAAGGTGAGCTTTATATTTCAGATGAGGAGAAATACTGAAATAGAGATATTTCAGCTTTGATGTGTACTCAACTCTGCCTCACCTTCTCTCTTTGGAATGCTTATATGAGTTTTGGTTTGGTTGTGTTGTGTTGTGTTTGTTTATTTATAGCTAGTTTTGGTAGGTTAGAAAGTCACGTGTATTTCACGTGATTCTTATCCCAGGGATGTTGTGCAGATTTGCCAGGCAAGAATGTTCATGCCAAAGCCCAAATGTGATCCAGTTTATTCATCAATTGGAATTGGGTGTATGTTGATGCGTTGTGTGTGCAATCATTTGGAGCTGTCAGACCCCTTTGTGAGTTCGATAGGCCATATCCTTTCTATGTTAAACAAAACAATCTCATGGACTGTGAACGTACCATTTGAGATTGACACATATCATGATCATCTACCTTTTAAGAGAAAGGGTGAGCATGATAGGGTTGAAGGATTGAACCAATCTTATTAATTAGTAGACAAGAAGACAGATTGAAGGATATGGAATATATAAAGTAAGTAATAATGGATATAGACATAAAAGACTATATA
>JABWDY010001668.1:0-10479 GCA_013358455.1 Thalictrum thalictroides | reverse complement strand
ATTGGAGAAACAACCAATTCAAGCGAAGGTACGCGTGGGTAGCAGCGAAAGGACAGCACTACACTATGTAGTCTCTAAAGGATTTTAACCTCAGTTGGGAATATTATTCAGTGCTGCCCTGAGAGCTCTGAGGTGGTCGACAATGCAGGTCGAAATTTCCTTCACCTTGCTTGTAGGCTTGAAAATGTTAATATGGTGAAACACATTTTGGGAATGAATGTCATATCTTCAAGTGTTTTGAATGGTCAAGATAATTTGGGAAAAACACCTTTGGATGATGCTGCAATAAGCGAAAATGAGAGTATAGTATTATGTCTCGTTCAGGATCATAGAGTGGAGAAAAGGTTGACTGTAACTAAGCATTTGCACTGGGTTGTGCAAAAAAACAACTTCGCTATGATGAATTTGTTGATGGAAGCGATCCCTGACCTTTTTAAGGGAATTGAATCAGAAATTTTGCTGAACTCCAGAGACAATAATGGTGATACAATTCTGTTCAAAGCCGCACAAGAAAATCACTTGTTTTTGTGTAAAGAAATTTACGAAAGATGTCCTTCACTAATATACCATAAAGGCGAAGGTGGACGCACTGCATTGCATCATGCTGCTGTGAGAGGAGAACCTGAAATGCTCAAGTTTCTTATTGATGCTGGTGCCAAATCATATAATGAAGATGACGAGGAAGACATTGAAAGTGGAGGTGGTGAAAAACTTCATCCGAAGATGTTGTTGACGATGGTAGGTGAACAGGGTGACACTGCTTTGCATAAGGCTGTGTTAAGCCATAAACTTGAGGCAGTTAGATTGTTGGTTGATGCAGACCCGGATTTTGAATACAGTTCTAATATTTCTGGGGATACTCCACTAATGATTGCTATCCGAGAAGCCCAGTTGAATGAAAACAAGTATGATACAGGTAATCTTATTATTCTCACCGCACCAATCATTTCCCTACGATATAATCAAAACCCTCAGTCAGCTCCAAATGTATTAACCTAAATTTAGACTAACACACTACTCTAGGTCGGATCAGTATAGAGATGACCAAAGGGGATTTGATGAGGAAAAGGGCTGCACTTCGGTTGAGATCGAAGTTGCCTACGTACTCTAGCTCCTCGGGGATGTTGAACTTAGAAATCAAGCCACCGTAGTTCTTAGGTTTTATAGAAGATGATGAGGTGGTGATCAAGAGATCTTCCTTGATACGCAAGATAACCGACATGATTTGATTAGGCAATCAAATCATTTAGTAATCGTGTTAAAGAAGGTAACAAATAATCCGCATACCGATCGGATATCTTCAGTATCTAATTGTGATACGTTTCTATTTTGGTACTGGCCGAGCTGATAGATCGAATGAAGTCGGTCGATAATGTCATATCAGGTCGGGTCGGCTATGTTTCTTCAGGTCGGTTATTATGCCACGTGTTGCCTTTTGATTGGTTGATGAATGTAGTACCACTACAATGTATTTTGGTATAATCTATGTATTTTAGTCGTGCGACTCTGCTGAAACCATGGAGCACTGAGAGTTTATACAACAAATTTTGAGGTAAACTGATTCGTTTGCTCTTACTACACTTAGTCCTTTGTAATGTACATAATTTTATTTCATGATTTTTTATTAGCCTATCCAGTCTATAAATTTATTGAGCTACCTTTCTTAAAACTTGACCTGTTATAGACTTGTTGTATTGAATTCAATTTGAAACATTGTTTTGGTTAATCTTACTACGATAAAGCATTACCTTCTCCTGTTTAAGATTTAGAAAAGGGTAAGAGTTAGGGGTTTAGCTATATTAAAATTTAAAATTGGATTGGTTAACTAAATCATTGCCTCATGGCCATCCTTCTATTATCTATTGCCTCTCACCTAATTTGCTTTAGGTGTCAGCCGAATGAACCCTCCATCGTAGGCAACACACTGAAACACACATCTCTATCTCCCTTTTACTTGTTGTGTATGAATTTCCAAAAATGTTATGTGTTACTTTTTAGTGAGACTTAATCATGGACACTGTTTTGCAACATTTTAATGCATTTTGGTGAAGTAGGTGTAGGAATATTTAGGATCTACACATACAATCATGAATCATAATTATAAATTAAAAAAAAACATACATTTAATCCTTGATTGCACTGCAAGAACGAAATAATTCCTCGGAGTCGTAGGGAAGTTCATCTCTCTTTTAAACCTAGCCTCCAATGGATGAGTATTATGCTATGCCACAGAGAGGGACTTCTCCTCCTATTTATATCCATCAGGATCTTTCTAGAATAGAAGTTCCCATTAGACTTCTATCCCTAGCAGGAGAGTCATACTGGATCCAACCGACCCATGAACCAGTGTACAAGTTGGACACACCCAACTTCTTGTACCCAACTAATGTAATCCATGTGATTGTGAGCCCAAGACCATAGATAGAGCATGGACCGGTTATGGGTAAATCCAACAATCTCCCACCCAAAACATGCTCGTTTGTCATTTTGAAAAATACTTTTCTTGGTTCACGATTTTGTAAACACAGATGGCCATCATTTCATTTTGTAAACTCACATGGAATACATAGTTAGTCATATTGCACATGCAACTGCTTGCACTCTATGACTAAGAGAACGACTAATGCGGTTCACAGACAAATTTCGGTCAGACTTTAAGTCTTTGCTTGATTTGTATCGTGGACGTTTGGGCTAGTAACTTAAACAGCTTTCGAGAGAAATTCTTATTGATGGATTTTAGTATGTAAATAGACGAATGCATAATTAGTGTGTTTATACATTCCCATAAGTGTGCAGCAACGTGTGTTTACCAGGCACATGCCATCTCAATATTTAGACAATTGTCATGCGAAAACCATCGTTCATATCAAGATGGAGGCTTAAAGGTCATGGAGCATACCCATATCCAGCCCAATCTATCTTGAGAACCTATTGCCAAAGTTCTCTGTAGGCCTTGACACTTAGAAAATATTGTCATGTGAAAACCATCACTCGTGTCATGGAACTTTATACAATTGCAACACTTTGAATTTAATGCACATATAAACATATCGATCAGGATATCCATTGAGGAGTCATAGTTTAGATTATACTCCTACACAAATAAAACATATAAATCTAACTAATGCTAGTGTATAGAAAAAATGAGGAACTCTCCCACACAAAATGACAATCCTCAAAAGAACTCTAATATTCTCGTGTATATAACTTATGTGGCATAATATATGTACTTACTTTGGAGTCCTTTTATATGTATATATCCAATCCTCTTTTGTTTGGGATATGTGTGGAGTATCATTTAGTTTGACTTGAAATTTATTGATGACATAGTGAAATGAAATGCCCATGTGTCATCGATCAAACAATCATTCTTGGCATACTTTATCGCAACTTCGTTATCACCAAATGACTTAAGAGCTTATAGGTTAAATCAAAAAAATTTAGCTCTATTATAAACCGTTTCACCCAAATTGTTTGCCTAACGACCTCAAAACAAGCAATATATTCTGCCTCCATAGAGGACGAGGCAACAAGTTTTTGTTTGGCACTTCTCCATGAGATAACACCTTGGGCGAGCATAAAGATATAGCCACCTATAGACTTCATTTCCTTTTTATCTCTTCCATAATCAAAATCAAAATAACCAAGAAGTTTGAGTGCATCTGATCTTTTGTACGTTAAATTGATGTTCTTGATCCCCTTCAAGTAACGAAAAACTGATCTGCCAATGAATCCATATAGGATTTTTTTGGTGCCTTCCTAGAATTCCAACTACATACTCCTTAGCCTTTTCTTGGGTGACTTCATTGTGCGGCTGAGCTTTCACGAAAATATCACCCTTAACCACTGGAGGTACCCCTCCTCTGCAATGCTCCAAACTATGTCGTTTGAGGACTTTGTCGATATAGGCTTTTTGAGACAATCCAAACAGCCCTTCGCTTTTGTCTCTCTCAATTTTGATTATAAGGACATAACTCACATTCCCCATATCCTTCATATCAAAATGTTATACCAGGAAACGTTTCATATCTTCTAGAAAATGAATATTATTGTTGGCGAGTAAAATGTCATCGACATACAAAACCATGATGACAAATCGCCTCCCAATCTGCTTTATGTAAAGCATTTGTCCATAAGGCACTCGACAAATCCGTTGCTAAGTGCTACTTGGTCAACTTCAAGTACCTTTGTCGAGATGACTGTTTAAGATAGACCCATTGAGTTTACATAAAAACTCTCTATTTCCATTTGGTTTCAAAACCTTTTGGTTGGTACATGTAAATATTTTCCTTAAGTTGACCATTTAAAAAAGTTGTCTTCACGTCCATCTGGTGACGTTCCAAATCAAAAAATTTATCAAGGCCAATATGATTCTAAGTGAGTCCTACTTCGACACGATAGAGAAAGTATCATCATAATCGATGTTTTCGGTTGCTTGAAACCTTTAGCAACTAGTCTGGCTTTGCAGCGTTCTACTTTCCCTTTATAATCTTGTTTGGTCTTGAATACCCATTTGCACTGAACTGCCTTAGATTCTTCAGAAGGGTTTGAGCTCCCATACAAAAGTGCAATCCATCGACTTTTACTTTTTTTTCATCGCCTCAAGCCATTGTTTCGCAGAATTGCTAGACATGGCATCTGAGTAACTTGTTGGATCGTCATCTTCTGATAAATCGCCTTCTATGGAGTAATTCTCATAATTATTAGGGATGGCAGAACGAATTTCTCTCAATTATCACCTAAGCAATGCAGGAGATTGACTTGTGGAAGTGGAAGAGGTTCGTCAATAGCCGTGTTTTCTACATCAATGGGAACTGTAGTGACAATATCTTATAAGCGCGGAATCATGTCAACACTGATGGGAATAGGTGTGGTGATACATTCGTCCAATACCTCCTCAAAGTTAACTCTCGATGAACCTAATTAAAGTCATCTTATCTGAAATCACGACCACACTCGACAATTTTCATAAGTCGGGATGGACAATAAAACCTGTAACCTTTGGAATACTTTGGAAAACCGAAAAACAAACAACTTATGGTTTGAGATTCTAGTTTGGTCATGTTGGGACTTGATTTTGACTTTTGTTGGACATCCCCAAACAAGGAAATGGCCAATACTAGGATCTTTTCATGTACATAACTTATAAGGAGTGTTTGAGAAGGTTTTAAAAATAACACGATTCTGAATATAAAAAGAGTAACAAAGACATTCTCCCCACAAGTTGTCAGGCAACTTGGTATGACTTATCATAATCCGAACCATGTTTTGTTAAGTTTTATTACAACAATCGCACACGCCATTCTGTTCTGGTGAACCCGAAGTAGTGTATTGCACAACAATGCCTTGATCTTTCAGGTAGCTAAAGAAGGGTATCTAAAATGTTGTCAGTCCTGATCAATCTTACCATAATACTCGCCTCCTTGATCTGAGTGGATAATCTTGATCTTACGATCTGACTGTTTTTCTACTTCAATTTGAATAGTCTTGAACACTTCTAGTACATCAGATTTATGATGGCCTAAAGGGGATATGAAAAAGTCAACATATATCGATATGAATTAACTATAAAAGGCCAATCCTTTGGTGGAATCAAACTTTCATTTTGTGAATTTTTCTCGAATGCAGTCTATACATGTTCGAAAATCTAAGAAATCTAATATACCTATAACTCCACCCTTTACCTTAGTCTCCAATATATTCCTCGAGATATGATCTAAAAGTTGATGCCAAAACATCAATGGTTGTTCTAAAGACCGAGTTCGCTCAAAAGATGAAGAAGAATGGGAAAGAATACACAAAAGATGTGTACGATAAAGATCTATCAGAAGTACAGTCCAAACTAATTTATATTTGCGCAAGGTACGGTGAGCCCAAAAAAATGTGTAAATCACCTACTAGGGTCCCAATACTAACAATTGACACCGTTAACACCACTTCAAAAAACTAAAATTTCTGAAAGTCAAATCTATATCTAAGTGGAGCTAGACGTGAGCGAATAATCATACAGTGTCATCAAAATTATACGTAAAGCTACTTCTTCAATCCAAAATGATTATAATTTTGGACTATTTTAAGTGCCCAAACAGGTCAGTTGGAATATTCACGGCATTCGTCAGGTAAGTGGTTCCCCAGGAATTGAACAATCTTTGTCCAAATTGTAAGCTACAATAAGCTCATTCATAGCCCTTCTATTTCTTGATTAAAATAGTTAACTTAGTTGGGGTATTTCTAAACCTCTTAGAAATTCGTTAAAACACACTATCAAGGTGTTGTTTACGGCTAACCGAATGGCATTACAGTGTAGCAGTATGTTCCTTATTCAGTGATGAATGCTGTTTTTTCTTGATCTTCTTCAGCGAGCTTTATTTGATTATACCCCGAATATCCATCCATAAGGGATATTAGCTCATGTCTAATTGTGGAGTTGACGAGTTCATCTATTCTGGGTAATAGAAAACTATCTTTAGGGCATGCTTTGTTCGGATCAGTGAAGTCAATGCATACCCTTACTTTTCCATTGGGCTTTAAGACCGCTACAATATTGGCGAGCCAATCTGGATAATTGACCTTACGAATAAAGTTGGTGTCTTTTAATTTCTGAATTTCAGTATATACTGCTTTTTCTAAGTGTGTTGCGATTTTGCGAGCTTTCTATCTTATTGGTTTTTTGTTTGGATTAACATGTAATCTATGGCATGCAATATTTGGATCTATTCCTGGCATATCAGAGTACGAGTAAGCAAAATAGTTTTATTCATCTTAAGAACTTCTACAAGTTTTACTTGGGGTCCAAGTTAGCCCCGACATTAATAAAATTCGGATTGGCCTCAGTGCCGATGTTAACTTTCTTGCCCTTTTCTATTTCAGGGGGAGATATTTGCTGAAAAGCTTTTTCAGAAGATGGTATGTTGATCTCGCCAATGCTTACCTTTGAAATCGCAGGAGCAGGCATGTTCAGCTTAACCTGTTCAAATTCAGGTGCAGAAGAGATGATTATAGGTTCTGGCTTTGATGGGGGCACAATAAGCTGCATGATCTTTGACAAGCTTCCAACATAGCTATTTCGTAGAGGAATAACCTCAGGAATGTTATTGCAACCATGAGCTTCAATCTAATCCCCACGTAGTTCAATAATGCCACAAGGTCCTGGATATTTGAAGACCTGGTGCATGGTTGATGGAACAACATGCATCTTGTGTATCCATTTCTTGCCGAGAATGGCATTGAACTGTGTCATAGCATTCAGTACATAGAACAATTTATGGAGCTTTGTTTCGTATTTTCCTTCACCGATGGCGATAGGCAGTGTAATTTTGCCTAGTGATGGTGTTTCAGTTGAATTGAAAGAGAAAAAGAGAATTGAGGGAGCATTCAGCACAGTCTGTGGCATTTCCATCTGACAAAAAGTACGATTGAAAAGTATGTTACATGAGCTTCCTGGGTCAATAAGAACCATTTTCAATGTGAACTTTGCAAATTTGACATGGACTACCAACGCATCGTTGTGTGGCAGTGCTACCTTTGTGAGGTCCCAGTCAGAAAAGATCATTGCATTTGGTCATTGCTTGTATGGTGGATGTGATTCACTTTATGTTTCTTTGCTTGTGTTGTCCATTCAGGTGGGCGAGAGTCCATGATCATATTGATCACATGCCTTTTGTCTCCGCTTTTAGGAGATGGACTTCGTTTCTTTTTTCCATTTGTTTTTTTGCTCGTTGTTGCTTTTGCCTTCTTCAGCTAAGAATTCATCCAAATGCCCTTCATCCTTGAGCTTGAGGGCATAGCTCTTGAAAGCTTGGCAGTCGTTGATTGTGTGGCATCGTACTTTATGGAACTTGCAAAAAGGATTCTCAGGAATTGCAGTCAATTCAAATATTTTTGGGTGAAAAAATGATTCACCCTTAATGAGATCATACAGTTTAGACCATGGCATTTTGAAAGGATTAGCAACATTTGGGCGAGGTGGTTTGTCCTTACTTGATGAAGTGGACTTACCCTTGAACGTGGTTGATCTCGATTTTGGTTTTGCACAACAGCGACGTGTTCAGTATCCTTTCTGAGTGCCTCCTCAAGGCGAATGTGATTGTCAGCAGTGAGGTACAGGTCTTCGAAAGATGTTGGTGGATTCGGAATAATGTGTTTGCCGAGTGGGGTGTTGCGACTGCATGCAGATGTGAAGGCGAGGAGACAGGTTGACTCACTTGGGTAGTCAGCATGAAGACATTCTTCCTTGAAGCGTTTCATGAACTTCTTGGTAGATTTTTTCTCGCCTTTCCTGAGGCAGAAGAGGTCAGTGACTTTAATTTTTCTGGTCATGTTATGGATGTACTGAGTCAGGAATAGCTTCTCGAGTTGCTCGTACGATGTGATGGAGTGTTGCTTATGCTTGTGGTACCATTCTAAGGCATTACCACGGAGAGAAGCTACGAAGAGACGAGTGTAGATGTCTTTGTACTTGGGGTACAGAGCAAGGCTTGTCTTGAACTGCATGATGTGGTCGACGAAGTCACCACTACTACCATTGTAATTGTTGAACTTTGGAGGGATGAAGTGAGGTGGAGGTTCCTGGATAAGGAGATCCTCATGAAGGGGTTCATTCTTGAACTTGTCAAGAGTGGTGAGTGTTACTTTTTGGCAAGGGCTTTGTCTACTTTGTCCTGAAGCTTCTGGAGCTGTTGTTGGGTGGCCTGAAAATCAACTATGATGTCTTTGTCAACGCTAGTTTGAGCCCCATTACTGTTGTTGAGCGTAGGGGGTTGAGTATTGGTATCCTTAGAAGTTGTGGGGTTAAATCCATTGCCGAAGCTAGCTTTTAATTCTATGTTTTTAGCAGTGAGACTTTTAATGATTTTTTGCTGCTCCTTATACTTTGCAGTGAGAGATGTGAAGTTTCTGGAGTAGATGGTACAAACATTTTGAGGATTGGGAAAGAAATAAAAGAAAGGTTTTATGTGACTTTAATCCTGCTTTGAGGTTTTGTTGTTCGTTCCAGTAACCGGTCGACGCCATACACCATGGATGGTGGTAATTGAGAATGCTAATCGGAGAAGAAGAGTTTTAGGGTTTAGAAGTGGCTGAGCAATCGATATGTGAAAGCTGCCTACATATCTAGAGAGAAGAGTACTTAGTCCAAAATCAAGCCAATGCGTAGTTCTTATATAGAAGTCTGAGATAACCGCTCTTAGCACGTGGATAGCAAGTAAAGCCAAATATTTCGGGTTGTGGTTACGTGGGTCATGCCGCCAATATCGTAACCACTTATCTGCAACAGTTATGTTACATCATCAGCTTGACTTAGTCAAAGGCGAGCTGTATTGATGAGCTAGACTAATGAGAGCTAGGCGAGATTAGTTATGTAGTAGCTCGTCATTTAGTTGGCCTTTCATATCTCTTAACTAGTCATTGGCAACATGTGAGCTAGACGAGATGTTGTCTATTGGGTCTCTCATGGCGACAACGGCGAGCTATGTTTTCTGATTGTGGTTGTTCTGTATGGCGACGACGGAGTTCAACTAAGGGTATATACAATTAATGGTGATAAGACTTAGTGTTCGTTATAATATTTTTTGGTTTCAACAAAAATTCGGAAGTTGCTATTAAAGATGCAACCATATGAAAGTAAGTTTGCACAGGGGATAAGGGATGGAAAATGCTTCACCATGCTACACTAAAAGGAGATCTAGGCACAGTTGCCGATATTATTCATGTATGCCCTGAATGTATGGAGCTAGTCGACAATGAAGGGGGAAACTTCCTTCATCTGAAGGGGGAAACTTCCTTCATTTGGAAATGAAAGAAATATCTCCAGCAGTTTTGAATGGGAAAGACAACTATGGAAACACTCCATTGCATATGGCAGCTGAAACTGCAAATAAAAACATGGTGGAATATTTTCTATGTGATCCTAGGGTGGATAAGATAGACTACTAATGCAAAAGGGCAGAAAGTACTTGAAGCGGTAAGTGTTACATCTCAACAATTATCTGTTATTTCTACCTGTGTAGGCTCAATTCATTAGTAAAATCAGATTACATAGGGTTCCTAAAAAATGGATTACATAGGGTTCCTCAAAAATAAATTTCGATATGAAAATACGAAGGCACCCCGAAAGTCTAGGTCTTTTATGCCTGGCTGATGAGGACAGCTAAAACTGCGCTTCGGCCAAAGCCAATAGTGTAATAGGAGATCAAATCTATACACTAAAAAGACAAGCAACAACAATGTTTGGTTTTTTAAGATCACATACATAAATGTTAGGAATCACATCCACATAAAAATGTGGTAGGAACTCATCCACAAGTTTCTACATTTTTCTACCCCATATTGAATACCGCGTTTTGGGCCTAAGGACAGAAATAGGAGTTTCATTGGGCCCAAAGACAACGACAACCTTTACTTAGGATTTAGGACAGATTCATACAATTACACATATACCCTTAGTGTAATTAATACATCTGTAATTTATTTTTAGCAAAA
>JABWDY010001657.1:5080-15279 GCA_013358455.1 Thalictrum thalictroides | reverse complement strand
ACAAGAAGAAAGAGGGTGGGGTGAATACCTCCCTATACCCAAGTCTTTCAATTTTTGAGTCACCATATTGTCTTGAAAAGCATCTCTTGCATCAAACGCCATCTTTATTTCAGCCTCAACATCCAAAATTGGAAAAGATCTCCCAGGACTTTCTAAAGAAGCTTTTTCTCTAGCAATACTATCTCCTAAGTAGAATGGCTTCTCTGAGACAACTCCTTGCCTACACCCATTCACATATGCTGTGAAAGTAAAATCCTGTTAGGTCTCAGTCTGATTTTTCCCCAAATAGGTTTGTAATAGTAGATAATGTTGTAGATCTTTAAGGTGACGAGCATTCATACCTGTTGATACATGCATGAACAACTTAAGTTTTGTGCATCTTTTTGCAATGTTCAAAACTCGACAAGGTCCCAATGTGTTTACATTTAGGGCAACATCATACCTGAAATTTTATCAAGTATATGAGTGTTAATTACTACAACTTTAGATGACTCAAGGAAATAGTTTATCTCAAGAGTTTTTATAGGATCTGGCAAACTAATGCTTGTATACTGGTCGTAAAATAACAGAAGTAAAGTATCAAACATAACTATACTAGACCTTTCGTCAAATGATGTATCTCCAGCTGAATGAACTATGATCTCAACCTCATTTGCAATGTGATCAGCTAATCCCGCTTCCATTCCAATATTGGTTTCACATACATTACCAACTACAGGTACTAGCTTGTCATAGGATTGCCCCATACACCTGAAAAGCTCCGTATCTAAGATCTAAACTCAACCAATAAAGTAGATTCAGATTTTGATAAATCTATAAAGACAGAAGATAAAAAAAAATAGTGGAAATTATGACTGATTTAGAAATCATACTTCTTTTTTCAATCTTTCCATTGCCACATCCTTGTCTTTTGCTCTTATCAACAGATATATCTTGCCCACATCAGGCACAGTCCTTAATATCTTCTCGACAAGGACTGCAAAATTTTAAAATAAATAAATAACCAAAACATACAACTATCTGCAACACTCTCCATTGATATAGAATATAAAAAGTTCAAGACAATACATATAGATTGTTCACAAAATCTGATTTCATTCTGATTTAGGGGAAATTAACAACAAAAGAAAATATAACCGAAATCTAAAAAAACATACTTACCAAGGGACCATTTACAGGTGTTTGAGGAATGAACTTATAACCACCACATTCATAAAAATAAAAAAACCACCATGATATACACATTGCAAACCCCCAACACTAATCCATCCAACCCTTCGATGTGGAAACTTATCATCAAACACTTCCCATTTCTCCTCATTTCTATTCCATACCCAAAACCTTTTTACCATTTGGAACTTTCTCATCATTATCTAGATTCAACAGTGACTCAGATGTGAATACAAATCAAAATTTCTCTCCTCTTCTCCTACAAATTCACTTTTTTGGAGCAATAGCTCTTTCAATTTTGTTATGTTTTCGCAAATTGAGGAAAGAGACGAGTTGGGTAAGAAAGGGTAGAGAGAAAAATAGGTTTTAGTGATGGAAAGAAGGAAGAAGCTTTCATGGCTGCTGTGCCTCGATATTGTTGGTTTCTGGTTAATGGTTAAGTAGAAAATATCACGATATTTTCGCTTTAAGCTCGGCAAATAAATAATTATCGCGAAAGATATCAGACCAAGAAAGAAATGTATACATGATGGCATTATAGGAAATAAAGAAAATGCTTCAGAAAAACTGCCAATGCTGTTAAGAGAAAAATAAAAGTTAAACCATAAGATTGATTCAATACCTTTGGCTAAGAAACCAGTTGCACCAGTTATCAAAAACACATTTCCTGTAAGAAATTTAACAATTCCAAGTCCATCGGAGCTAACTGCTTCTTCTCTTTGCCCACTTGGTGCTATTTCTTTGATACCCGAAGTGGACAAAGAAGAGAGGCTAGACCGCGTTTTTAATCTAGTTTCATAATCATCTAAATTTGATATCAATTTTTTAGCTCGAGTTGACACATTCTTCCTAGAATATCCCTAGCAAAGCAAATTGGTCACATATCTTCTTGGCTTCCAACAAGTGATCACCTATGGCAGATAACATTGTTGGAGTTGTGATATTTTGTTTAAACAAAGAGTTCATCATTTTGATACTGTAACAAAATTCAATTGGTCAAGGTTTATATACTGCTCAATATATTGGTTAATGTTACAGTCAGAGAATTTAGAATATTTTTAATTCAGTAATTAATAATAGTTAGCTGATCTATATTTCATGGTTATACAGTTTCTTGAATTAAATTCTGAATTGTATTATTTACAAAATTCATTAATTAGATTCTACATTATTAAACTAGAATTGGCTAAAGGCCGATATGAGGAATGCCACCTGTAGAGTTTCCAATAATTTTTGAAATGAAAAATGAATCTTATATGTAAGATTATCAGATTATGAACTTATATTTGTTGCTCCAAATGAGACTCATAATTTAAATTTTGATACTTATATGTATCAAAATTTAAATTTTATAACCGAACAATGTTGAATAAAATTATCAACACTTATTGGTACCTATAAATCTGGTTACAAAACATTAATGTAAAGAAAATATCGCATCTATCATGATCTTCATTGTTTTCATACCAAACTCTCAAATATGTAGGCATGCATGAACATTTTTGGGAAGATTGAGACAAAGCTTTGGTAATAGATCTTTGCCAACCTACATCTCAGTCTCCTCAGCCCTCAGTACTGTCTACTGGACTCGCCTCCTTATGATTTTGGGTAGCTTCGCTGGGAGTCCGGCCGGTCCCAATGAAGGAACCTGGCCGGTTTTAAACGGATCCTGGAGGCTGGAGCTAAAGCCATGTACTTGTTTATTGGATAGGCCAAGGACAACCCTTAATAGTAAGCTGGTCCCGGAGAGCAGACTATCAAATTATTAGGAGAGAGAATATTTTTATTATGTGGAGGTTCTACTTTAATGTAATATAGATTATTAGAGTAAAGATTACTAAAGGTAATCTATTTTCCAATGATTTTTTTTTTTTCGATAAAGAATGGTATCTCAGTCATTATATGTAGATTTTTTTTGGAAGAATCTGTATCTTGAGATAGTGATCTTCACCTGCTAGTCTGCCATTCAATGTATATACAATCTGCCACTCACTATATATATACCTCCCTCCAAGAACACATTAGATACTATTATTAACACATAGAAGAAGAGATGAACTTGAGATTGAGCAGTGTTGCTTTTCTTATTATGTTTCTTATGGTTTCAGCAGCAGGTTAGCATATAAATTAAACTGAGCACTGCATAGATATGCTTACTAGTTACTTACTTTCCTTATAATGTCTCTCTTTCTTTTGATTTTGTTTCTTCTGTTATATTTTTGTTTAATATGCAAACATGTATCATTTTCTTGTTTAAATGACTGCAGCCATCATGTACCTAAAACAGCTTCAGCGTCAGCATTATTAGGATTTAGGAACCAACTTTGCGTTCGAAAGAGAGTTTATCTTTTAATAGTGGCACTTATTTGTCGATGAGTACTAACACTTGTTGCAAAGTATGCAACTGCGATTGAGATTACAAAATGTTCATCTCATTTTCATTTTCTGTTTTTCATTGCAGAGTATGCAATTGCGATTGAGATTACAAACTTCACAATAACTGGGGCAAATTCAGTACCTTGTTGTATCGATATTCACCAACTAGACTGTTTCCATGGTAGCAGTGGTGAAAGAGCCTGCAATTCTATGTGTTTGCAGGGCTGCAAGGGAGGGGTGTGCATAAGAAAACGCAATGAAGAAGGCAAGCCGGATCACTATTGTCGTTGCAAAAGTGATCATTGTCCTCGAATATAACTTTAGAAGTTTGAAGTTAGCATGATCAATTGATCATTGTCATGAAATAAAACTTTAGAAGTTTGATTTTGATATTTGTTTGCTCGGACTTTGGCATAAATCTGGAATATTTATACTATTTGGTCACTCAAGCAAATGGTAGTATGACTGTATGATTTCCACGTACAGAGAAAGTAAAAATGAGTAGCTCATTCCAAAACATCCAAATGGTAGAGTGTTCAGAGAATGAAGGTACATGTGCTCTACAGCTCTATTTCCTGTGCAGCCAACTTATTGGAGCAATTCGCATTGTTAACTATCCTACACCCTACTCTGATAAGTAGGGTGTTTGTTTAAGGGATAGGCCAAGGACAGCCCTTAACAGTAAGCTAAGCACGGATAACCAATATCTGACCAGTCTGGCTGGCCATGAACACCCTTAGAGAACATTGAGGTACCGGCAAAAGAAAGAGCCCAACTGCACAATATAACTTTTTTCTTTTTGGAAATGATAATTAATTTTACAAGAAACTTGACACACATACTTTACAAGAAACTTGACACATGTTTCATCAATGTAGACTAAAATCCATACTGAACCACACCACAAATTACATCTACAAACCTCTTCCCTTTTGTACATGCCTCAGTAGACCAGGAATATGAATGTTACATATATAATCCTTCCAATCTACGCTTCCAACATCAAAATCAAAGCATCTCGTCTCCTCTTGAGACAGCTCCTTCATCAACATTTGCACATTCGTGTTGTCGAACCTGAAAAAATAATGGTATCACCGCCAGTTGGAGTTGCAATCACTTATAAAAATGTGTTGGACCTCTAATTAAACATAACAGTATCTAGTATCTTACCTTCCTTCATAGAATGTATATGGTTCATATAGGTACGGTTGGCCAACTGTTTTGCAAAATCTAATGATCTTTGGAGTCTCTTTAAGACGTTTAATCCTTGTGGAGAATTTGCTCTCCTTTTGAACAGCTTCTGTATGAACATGAGTGTGGAAATCATCCATGGAGTTGAAAACCTTTGCTCGTTGAATTTTGATTGGTCTCCTCTGCAAGTCCATGTAAGGAGAAGAACCGAAGTACTCGAAAAAATAATCACACAAGTCTTGGTACACTAGTGGATTTACAACAGATGAAGCAATCTGGTATAACGCGCAATCCAGGTTTTCTAACTGCTCCATGTTTTGCCATTGCTGCTAACATTGCATACGATCATATCTGCTGGAACCTACATTAATTCAGTTGTGTCATTGACAATTATATAATCACTGATTACTAAAGAGAGACATGGTAGCTTAAAATATAACATCTACATAAGAAACTTAGGTTTTTTCAATGTAAAGAAAATAAAACCGCAAACAGACTCTATTTAGGATTGCTGCTAACCGCATCGATGACACCCTTGGCATCTACAGGGAATGCAGTCAGTTCTCCTTTTCCATAGTATATAAGTAGAGGATCCATCATCCTAGGCATTGTATAAACATAACAATAATTAGGCAAATAATAACAAATAAAAAAGCAATGGTCAGAACACATATAGGCAATCCAATCAGTGTGCAGACTACTTAGCTCGTCTCTCTGACTTTCTATCATCATTTCCCCCATAGCCTTTGTGAACTCATATGCGTCTTGTCATCCATACATTTTTGCCCTGTCACACACAATACACAGATGGTCATTTCTAGTTAAATTCAACTAGTTGTCCATGTTTTATTGGCCATACGCATGAAGCCATTGATAACAGATTCAACTTCTTACAAAAGAAAGAGAGAAAATATATTGCAAACAGTGGGAGTTTGGATATTCATAGTACCTCTCCAACCCTAAATCTTTCATCTTTTGAGTCACTATATTGTCATGAAAAGCATCCCTTGCATCCAAAGCCATATATATTTCAGCTTCAACTTCCAAAACAGGGAAGGATCTCATAGAATTTTCTAAAGCAGCTAACTCTCTAGTTATACTGTCTCCATTGTGGAACGCCTTCTCTAAGATAACTCCTTTCCTCTGCCCATTGGTGTATGCTGCAAGAATAAATTCCATTCAATGGCATTAAGCATATATTTTGCAGCAAATACATTCAATAAACAAATTAATGTGGCCTTTCTATAAAAAAAAAAAAAAATCTAACCGAGATTGTTGTTGTAAATCGTAGAAGTTACTTCAAACCTGTTGATAGATGCATGAACAACTTAAGCCCCTTGCATCTCTTTGCAAAGCTCAACATTCGACAAGGTCCCAACGTGTTTATATCAATTGCTACATCATACCTGAGAATTTTGGAAGTATGTCAAATGTTATTATCACTTGAATGGCAAATTTGCATTGTTTATCAAGACTTTTAATAGATTGATTCGGTTAGTTTAAGTGTGATTGTCCTGGATGATCATAATAAAAAACAAAGCATTTGTCACAAATGTATACAGTCTCGGCCTGTCAAACTGGCCAAAGCTATAAATCTAGGCTCTCACGTATGAGGTTGAGCTGGCCTGGCCATTAGGCATTTCGTAGGCAGGGTAGTAACTAAGATTCCAAATCCCCAAAGGGAGATTAAAGGGGACAATCATGCATTTTAGATTTCAAGTAGAGCTAGACAAAACCTGTTCCTAAACAGACCTGAGGTTTGGGTTGGCTGTCCTCAAGCCTTGATGGCTTTATAATTAAGCATCAAGATAGCCTAGCCTACAGGTTCAACACCTCTATATGTCTAACATTGGTCATCAAAGCCTTGCACCAATATATATGAGGATCACCTTGCCGCTCCACTAAAGCCATATAGTTTCAGTTGCATGCACTAAATATAAAAAATCAAACCTTTAATCAAAATTTGTATTTCCAGCTGAATGGACTATGATATCTACTTCATTTGCAATGTGATGAGCAAATCCCACTTCCATTCCAAGTTCAGATTCGCCAACATTACCTACTATAGGTACCAGCTTGTTCAACATGAAGTCCTTGTATGATTTCCCATAGAAATGTCTTATATGCATGAAAAGCTCTGTATCTACAATCGAGACTCAAGTACTCAACCATCAAAGTAAACTCAGATGATAACAAGTATAACTAACAAAAAAATCAAGAAATAATTAAGGTAAGAATAATAATAGGGATTTCAAGAAAGCTGACTTCTTTCATCAATCTTTCCAGAGCTACATCTTTGTCGTTTGCTTTTATCAAGAGATATATCTTATCCACGTCAGGCACAGTCCTTAAGATTTTCTCAATTAGAACTGCAAGTTTACAGAAACTTATTAACATATACAGTAAAACATATAGCAAGTAACTAAGTACACAAGTGAGATAAGTACTTTAACAATCTACTCAATGAGAAGCATACCAATTAATCCATAAGATTAACTCCGTACCTTTTGCTAAAAAGCCAGTTGCACCAGTATCAGAAACACCCTTCCTCTAAGAAAAGGAACAATTCCAATTTCATTCGAGATAACCACTACTCTTGATCTCGTCTCTTCTTTTCTTTGCTGATGTGGTGCTAGTGTCTTGATACTCAAATTATTCAAAGAAGGAAAGTTTATCTGACTTTGTTGAACCAAGTTCTGTAGTCTCATTCATATGTGGTGTCAAATCACCAGAATTTGTTAAGTTCCCACTAGTTCCGTTGTTACACAACCTGATCACTCTTTTCTTCTTCTCCCACAAGTCAGTTCTATGGAGTAATGATGAAGTAGTTGAGATTCCATGCACAAACAAATAATTCATCCCAACTCAGACAAGTTAATGTGTAATAGCTTTAAAGAACAACAGTGAACTTCTTTGTATGTATATCTTGATATTTTCCAACATATATATAGAGATAGAGAGATCCACCACTTCAGTATTAAAATCGTTCAACGAGGTAGTACTTAGTTCAGTTTGTTAGTTGGATGTGCAGGTAAGTGTCCACAAAGGTCATCATATATGACTTCATTGTGAAGTCCTTTGTGGCATTTTCTCGCTCTCTTCTTGCTGTAAAAGCTTTTAGTAATAAAGCTAGCTAGCTGGAGGATGTAACGCCAGTGGAGCTACGAAAACGGATTGAAAGTAGCTAGCAACTTTATATCAATCGTTTGATAGGTTAAACTATACTCAATCGAAAAGACTATGATCAAAACAAGCATCAAAACTTTAGACTAATCTATAACATAAATCAATACAGTCAGTTGCCAGTTTATTACTAACATCCACATGAGATTGATCATACCAGATCAAAAGTTAATGAATTTCTTGGCAATTTGGCATAGATTCATTGGCAGTCATCACTGCATGTGTGGAAATAGTTGATTGTTGACAAAGGGTCGAAGGTCTTCTTATGAAGACCACTTCAATGTGACATATAGTCATTAACTTGACCGAATGCAAGTAGTGTCTACGTAGTGAAATTAGGCTCAGATTAGGCTTCAACAAGGGATCAACTTAATCATTTGACAATGCCTCACTTGGTTCTTACATGGACTAGTGTAACTCTATTAGGGGATTATCACTGGCGCTTTGAGTTCTATTGAGCTTTTATTGATATAATGGGCTAAACATTACCAAGTGAATGTTAAAAAGGAAGCAATTTGAACAATGAGAATATAGCGAAAAACCTGGATTTACGCCCAGTGGTGATGATGTTGCCCAAATATCATGGACCAAGTTCATGCCAGTGGCCTTGCCTGACAAGAACGAGAAAGTGTATAAACGTGAAATAAAGACTGCAAGTGGTTGGCGAATTCAATGCACTGATACAAACTCCAATATAGCACCCTGCAGACTTCTTCTTTGTTGTAAAGTATCTGGACCAGACATGAAAGAAAAAGTAAATTCTTAAGAATAGTTTATATATTTGCTTTAAGATAAAGTTTTGGGCGAGGTGAAATCTATTAGCTCACTGAATTATAATTTGGAAGGAAGTGATGAAGTAAACTTGAACAGAGTCAATATTTACTGGCTACAAGTGTCTGAGCAGACTTATTCTAAGCTGCTAGCACAAATATGTAAATGAGTACATATACTGATATACATTTCATCAAACAGATAGCATACAGTCTGAAATAAGGATGAAATGAAACTCTAAACCAAGTCACAACTAAAATGATGAATGCGTAACGAATCAAAATACTTAAGCAATAATGTAGCTCTTCCCTGCATGCAGTCTGCAACACACTAACACTATAAAAACGTAAAAAATGTGATGGTAGGTGTGGCCTGAGACTATCAGATTAAATGCCACCCTTTGAGCCAGAGACTTGGCTCATGAAATATAGTATTCGCCGAAAATTATCATAAAAGCATCACTACATTGAAAAAAATCACAAAATAAAATGCTCCAACATTTGTAAAACAAACTCTATCAATTATCATACCGTCCTTCATGGAATGAGTGTGTATTATACAATTACCGACATAGTCATGCTGTTAATGCTAATTGTATACCTCACCATACATATGTACAAACCGCAGTCTAGCTTTGATTAGTTGAACCAAAGTTCTGTAGTCTGTAGTACGTCTCATTCATATCATTGTAACACAACACAACCAAAGTTCCATTGCAGCAAAAAGACAAACAAACCAATGTACTACAAGAAGTTTGTTTACAGGTGAGTCTGAATTCGACTTAAATTACAATGCAATATATTGTACAGGTAATTAAGTTTCGACAAAAAAGAAACAAAGTAGTACAATTCAAAAATACTAAAATCAAATGATTGATTCTTATTATCAAAACAAATTCCCTATTTGACTATGATCAAAACATGTATCAAATTGTTTTAACTATTCTAAAACATAAATCCATACACTCAGTTAGTCAGTTGCCAGTTTATCACTAACATGTAACATCCCCATAGATTCATTGCCAGTCGTCACTGGATGTGTGGAATTAGATGATTGTTGACAAAGGTAGAACTGTAGAAGAACTTCTTATGAAGACCAAATATAATGGACCACATTCATGTGGGTGGCCTGACAAGTACGAGACACTGTATATAAATTTGAAATAATGACTGCAGCCTTGACAGTGGTTGGACAATTTAATACAATAATGCATTGCGGTCGACAGCGTATTATTTGATGTAATGTATCTGGATTCTAGAACAGACATGAAAGAAAGAATGAGTAAGTTCTTAAGAACAGTTTATATAATTATATAATTAGATGTATGTGCTTTAGGAAGAGATAATGTCTAGATAGGAAAGGTGAAATCATTATAATTTGGATGAAAATAACGGACTAAACATGAACAGCTTACTCTTCAATCTGATAGTCAAAAGAACTATAGTAGGTTCATAGACATTTCTTCAAACAGATAACAAGCATAAATCTATACTTGCATGAAACACACA
>JABWDY010001643.1:0-16752 GCA_013358455.1 Thalictrum thalictroides | reverse complement strand
AAATCCCGCTAGCATTACCGAGTTACTGATCTCATTAAAAACAAACTTACCACAACATTTTGCAAGTGTCAGTTAAGTTTATCCAGTAAAACTTTTGGGTGATGATACCAGAGGTCAAGGGTACAAATCATGCTAGCATTACCGAGTTACTAATCTCATTAAAAACAAACTTACCACAACATTTTGCAAGTGTCAGTTAAGTTTATCCAGTAAAACTTTTGGGTGATGATACCAGAGGTCAAGGGTACAAATCATGCTAGCATTACCGAGTTACTAATCTCATTAAAAACAAACTTACCACAACATTTTGCAAGTGTCAGTTAAGTTTATCCAGTAAAACTTTTGGGTGATGATACCAGAGGTCAAGGGTACAAATCATGCTAGCATTACCGAGTTACTAATCTCATTAAAAACAAACTTACCACAACATTTTGCAAGTGTCAGTTAAGTTTATCCAGTAAAACTTTTGGGTGATGATACCAGAGGTCAAGGGTACAAATCATGCTAGCATTACCGAGTTACTAATCTCATTAAAAACAAACTTACCACAACATTTTACAAGTGTCAGAAAAGCTCAACTATTAAAACCTTTGGGAGATGATTACCAAAGGTTTGGGGTTCAAATCCCGCTAGCATTACTGAGTTTCTGATCTCATTAAAAACAGGCATACCACAACACTTTGCAAGTGTCAATGGAGCTCAATTGGTAAAACCCATGGGTTATGATACCAGAGGTCTGGGGTTCAAATCCCCCTAGCATTACCGAGTTACTGATCTCATTAAAAACAAGCTTACTGCAACATTTTGCAAGTGTCAGTAAAGCTCAACAGGGACAACATTTTGGAGATGATTACCAGAGGTTTGGGGTTCAAATCCCGCTTGCATTACCGAGTTACGGATCTAATAAAAACAGGTTTACCACAACATTTTGGAAGTGTCAGTTGAATTCAACTGGTAAAACCTTTGGGAGATGATTACCCGAGGTTTGGGGTTCAAATTTCGATAGCATTACCGAGTTATTGATTTTATTAGGAATAGGCATACCACGACATTTTGCAAGTGTCAGTTGAGCAGAACTAGTAAAACCGTTGGGTGATAATTTCTAGAAGCTTGGTGTTCAAATCCCGTTAGCATTACCGAGTTACAGATCTTATTGAAAACATGCTTACCATAACTTTTTGCAAGTTTCAGTTGAGCTCAACTGGTAAAACCATTGGGTGATAATACCAGAGGTCTGGGGTTCAAATTCCGATAGCATTACCCAGTTACTGATCTCATTAAAAATAGGCTTACCACAACATTTTGCAAGTGTCAGCTGGGTTCAACTGGTAAAACCTTTGGGTGATAATACAAAACCCGCTAGCATTACTGAGTTACTGATCTCATTAAAAACACGCTTATCACAACATTTTGCAAGCGTCAGTAAAGCTCAACAGGTAAAACATTTGGAAGATGATTGCATGCGGTTTGGGGTTCAAATCCCGCTAGCATTACCGAGTTATTGATCTCATTAAAAATAAGCTGACTACAACATTTTACAAGTGTCAGAAAAAGCTCAACGGGTAAAACATTTGGGAGATGATTACATGAGGTTTGGGGTTCAAATCCCGCTAGCATTACCGAATTACTGATCTTATTAAAAACAGGCACACCACAACATTTTGCAAGAGTCAGTTAAGCTCAACTGGTAAAACCCTTGAGTTACCAGAAGCTTGGGGTTCAAATCCCGCTTGCATTACCAAGTTACTGATCTCATTAAAAACAGGCTTACCACAACCTTTTGCAAGTGTCAGTTGAGTTCAACTGGTAAAACCTTTGGGTGGTAATACCAGAGGTCTAGGATTCAAATCCCGCTAGCATTACCGAGTAACTGATCTCATTAAAAGCAGGCTTACCATAACATTTTGCAAATGTCAGTTGGGTTCAACTTGTAAAACCTTTGGGTGATGATACCAATACTATGGGGTTCAACTCCCGAAAGCATTACAGATTTACTGATCTCATTATAAACAAGCTGACCACAATATTTTGCAAGTGTCAGTTGCGTTCAACTAGTAAAATCTTTGGGTGTTGATACCAGAGGTCTGGGGTTCAAATCCCGCTAGCATTACCAATTTACTGATCTCATTTTAAACAAGCTTACCACAATATTTTGCAATTGTCAGTTGAGCTTAACCGGTAAAACCTTTGGGTGATGATACCAGAGGTTTGGAGTTCAAATCCTGTTGGCATTAACAATTTATTAATCTCATTATAAACTAGCATACCACAATATTTTGAAAGTGTTAGTTGAGTTCAACTTGTAAAACCATTGGGTTATGATACCAAAGGTCTGGGTTAAAAATCCCGCTAGCATTACCGAGTTACTGATCTCATTAAAAACAAACTTACCACAACATTTTGCAAGTGTCAGTTAAGTTTTACCAGTAAAACCTTTGGGTGATGATACGAGAGGTCTAGGGTACAAATCATGCTAGCATTACCGAGTTACTAATCTCATTAAAAACAAACTTACCACAACATTTTATAAGTGTCAGAAAAGCTCAACTGGTAAAACCTTTGGGAGATGATTACCAAAGGCTTAGGGTTCAAATCCCGCTAGCATTACTGAGTTACTGATCTCATTAAAAACAGGCTTACCACAACATTTTGCAAGTATCAGTTGAGCTCAACTGGTAAAACCCTTGGGTTATGATACTAGAGGTCTGGGGTTCAAATCCCGCTAGCATTACCGAGTTACTGATCTCATTAAAAGTAGGATTACCACAACATTTTGCAAGTGTCAGTTGAGTTCAACTGGTAAAACCTTTGGGTGATGATACTAGAGGTATCAGATTTAAATCCCGCTAGCATTACTGATTTACTGATATCATTATAAACAAACTTACCATAATATTTTGCAAGTGTCTGTTGAGTTCAACTGGTAAAATCTTTGGGTGATGATACCAGAAGTCTGGGGGTTCAAATCCCGCTAGCATTACGAATTTACTGATCTCATTATAAACAAGGTTACCAACATATTTTGCAAGACTCAGTTGAGCTCAACCGGTAAAACCTTCGGGTTATGATACCAGAGGTCTGGGGTACAAATCCCGCTAGCGTTAACGAGTTACTGATCTCATTAAAAACAAACTTACCACAACATTTTGAAACCGTCAGTAAATCTCAACTGGTAAAACCGTTGGAAGATGATTGCATGGGGTTTGGGGTTCAAATCCCGCTAGCATTACCGGGTTACTGATCTCATTAAAAAAAAGCTTACTAAAACATTTTACAAGTGTCAGTAAAGATCAACTGGTAAAACATTTGGGAGATGATTACATGAGGTTTGGGGTTCAAATCCCGCTAGCATTACCGAGTTAATGATCTCATTAAAAACAGGCACACCACAACATTTTGCAAGAGTCAGTTAAGCTCAACTGGTAAACCCTTGAATTACCAGAGGCTTGGGGTTCAAATCCCGCTTGCATTACCGAGTTACTGATCTCATTAAAAACAGGCTTACCGCAACATTTTGCAAGTGTCAGTTGAGTTCAGTTGGTAAAACGTTTGGGTGATAATACTAGAGGTCTGGGGTACAAATCCCGCTAGCATTACAGAGTTACTGATCTCATTAAAAGCAGGCTTACCACAACATTTTGCAAGTGTCAGTTGAGTTCAATTGGTAAAACATTTGGGTGATGATACCAGAGGTATGGGGCTCAAATCCCCCAAGCATTACTGATTTACTGATCTCATTTTAAACAAACTTACCATAATATTTTATAAGTGTCAGTTGAGCTCAACAGGTAAACCTCTTTTGGAGATGATTACAAAAGTTTTGGGGTTCAAATCCCACTAGCATTACCGAATTACAGATCTCATTAAAAACAGGTTTACCACAATATTTTGTAAGTGTCAGTTGAGTTCAACTGGTAAGACCTTTGGGTGATGATACCAGAGGTATGGGGTTCAAATCCCGCTAGCATTACTTATTTACTGATATCATTATAAACAAACTTACCACAACATTTTGCAAGTGTCAGTTGAGTTCAACTAGTAAAATCTTTGGGTGTTGATACCAGAGGTCGAGGGTTCAAATCCCGCTAGCATTACCAATTTACTGATCTCATTTTAAACAAGCCTACCACAATATTTTGCAATTGTCAGTTAAGCTTAACCGGTAAAACCTTTGGGTGATGATACCAGAGGTTTGGAGTTCAAATCCTGCTGGCATTAACAATTTATTAATCTCATTATAAACTAGCATACCACAATATTTTGGAAGTGTTAGTTGAGTTCAACATGTAAAACCATCGGGTTATGATACTAGAGGTCTAGGGTACAAATCCCGCTAGCATTTATGAGTTACTAATCTCATTAAAAACAAATGTACCACATCATTTTGCAAGTGTCGGTTAAGTTTAACCAGTAGAACCTTTTGGTGATGATACCAGAGGTCTGGGTTATAAATCCTGCTAGCATTACCGAGTTACTAATCTCATTAAAAACAAACTTACCACATCATTTTACAAGTGTCAGAAAAGCTCAACTCGTAAAACCTTTAGGAGATGATTATCAAAGGTTTGGGTTCAAATCCCGCAAGTATTAAAGAGTTACTGATATCACTAAAAATAGGCTTACCACAACATTTTGCAAGTGTCAGTTGAGTTCAACTTGTAAAACCCATGGGTTATGACACCAGAGGTCTGTGGTTCAAATCCACCCAGCATTACCGAGTTACTGATCTTATTAAAAACAAGCTTACTACAACATTTTGCAAGTGTCAGTAAAGCTCAACAGGGAAAACATTTGGGAGATGATTACCATAGGTTCGGGGTTCAAATCCAGCTAGCATTATCGAGTTACAGATCTCATTAAAAACAGGCTTACCACAACATTTTGGAAGTGTCAGTTGAATTCAACTGGTAAAACCTTTGAGAGATTATTACCAGAGGTTTGGGGGTTCAAATCTCAATAGCATTACCGAGTTATTGATCTCATTAAGAACAGGCATACCACGACATTTCGCAAGTGTCAGTTGATCACAACTATTAAAACCGTTGGGTGATGATTACTAGAGGCTTGGTGTTCAAATTCCACTAGCATTAACGAGTTACAGATCTCACTAAAAGCAGGCTTACCACAACATTTTGCAAGTGCCAGTTGAGTTCAACAGGTAAAACCTTTGGGTGATAATACCAGAGGTATGAGGTTAAAATCCCCCTAGCATTACTGATTTACTGATCTCATTATAAACAAGCTTACCACAATATTTTACAAGAGTCAGTTGAGCTCAACTGGTAAGCCTTTGGGAGATGATTACAAGAGGTTTGGGGTTCAAATCCCACTAGCAATACCGAGTTACAGATCTCATTAAAAACAGGCTTACCACAATATTTTGCAAGTGTCTGTTGAGCTCAATTGGTAAAACCTTTGGGTGATGATACCAGAGATCTGGGGTTCCAATGCCGTTAGCATTACCGATTTATTAATCTCATTATAAATAAGCTTACCACAATGTTTTACAAGTGTTAGTTGAGTTCGACATGTAAAACCATTGGGTTATGATACCAGAGGTCTGGGGTACAAATCCCGCTAGCCTTACTTAGTTACTGATCTCATTAAAAACAAACTTACCACCAAATTTTGCAATTGTCAGTTAAGTTTAACCAGTAAAACCTTTGGGTGATGAAACCAGAAGTCTGGGGTACAAATCATGCCAGCATTACCGAGTTACTAATCTCATTAAAAACAAACTTACCACAACATTTTACAAGTGGTAGAAAGCTCAATTGGTAAAACCTTTGGGAGGTGATTACCAAAGGTTTGGGGTTCAAATCCCGCTAGCATTACCGTGTTACTGATCTCATTAAAAACAGGCTTACCACAACAATTTGCAAATGTCAGTTTAACTCAACTGGAAAAAGCTTTGGGTGATGATACAAAAACCGCTTGCAATACCGAGTTACAGATCTCATCAAACACATGCTTACCACAACATTTTGCAAGCGTCAGTAAAGCTCAACTGGTAAAACCTTTGGAAGATGATTGCATGAGGTTTTGGGTTCAAATCCCGCTAGCATTACCGAGTTACTGATGATCTCATTAAAAACAAGCTTACTACAATATTTTACAAGTGTCAGTAAAGCTCAACTGGTAAAACATTTGGGAGATGATTACATGAGGTTTGGGGTTCAAATCCCTATAGCATTACCGAGTTACGGTTCTCATTAAAAACAGGCTCACCACAAAATTTTGCAAGAGTCAGTTGAGCTCAACTGGTAAAACCCTTGGGTTACCAGAGGCTTGGGGTTCAAATCCCACTTGCATTACCGAGTTACTGATCTCATTAAAAACAGGCTTACCACAACATTTTGCAAGTGTCAGTTGAGTTCAACTGGTAATACCTTTGGGTGATAATGCCAGAGTTCTGGGGTTCTAATCCTGCTAGCATTGCCGAGTTACTGATCTCATTAAAAGCAGGTTTGCCACAACATTTTGCAAATGTCAGTTGAGTTCAACTGGTAAAACCCTTGGGTGATGATACCAGAGGTATGGGGTTCAAATCCCGCTAGCATTACTGATTTATTGATCTCATTATAAACAAGCTTACCACAATATTTTACAAGTGTCAGTCGAGCTCAACTGGTAAACCTTTAGGAGATGATTACAAGAGGTTTGGGGTTCAAATCCTACTAGCATTACCGAGTTAGGGATCTCATTAAAAACAAGTTTACCACAATATTTTGTAAGTGTCAGTTGAGTTCAATTGGTAACACCTTTCGGTGATGATACCAGAGGTCTGGGATTCAAATCACGCTAGTATTACTGATTTTTTAATTTCATTATAAACAAGCTTACTATAATATTTTGCAAGTGTTAGTTGAGTTCAACATATAAAATCATTGGGTTATGATACCAAAGGTCTGGGGTACAAATCCCACTAGCATTACCGAGTTACTGATCTCTTTAAAAACAAACTTACGACAACATTTTGCAAGTATCAGTTAAGTTTAACCAGTAAAACCTTTGGGTGATGATACCAGAGGTCTGGGGTACAAATCATGCTAGCATTACCGAGTTACTAATCTCATTAAAAACAAACTTACCACAACACTTTACAAGTGTCAAAAAAGCTCAACTAGCAAAACCTTTGGCAGATTACCAAAGGCTTGGGGTTCAAATCCCGCTAGCATTACTGAGTTACTGATCTCCTTAAAAACAGGCTTACCACAACATTTTGCAAGTGTCAGTTGAGCTCAACTGGTAAAACCCTAGGGTTATGGTACCAGAGGTCCGGGGTTCAAATCTCGCTAGCATTACCGAGTTACTTATTTCATTAAAAGTAGCTTACCACAACATTTTGCAAGTGTCAATTGAGTTCAACTGGTAAAACCTTTGGGTGATGATACCAGAGGTATGGGAATCCCACTAGCATTACTGATTTACTGATATCGTTATAAACAAACTTACCACAACATTTTGCAAGTGTCAGTTGAGTTCAACTGGTAAAATCTTTGGGTGATGATAACAGAGGTCTCAAATCCCACTAGCATTACCGATTTATTAAACTCATTATAAACAAGCTCACCACAATATTTTTTTCAAGTGTTAGTTGAGTTCAACATGTAAAACCATTGGGTTATGATACTAGAGGTCTGGGGTACAAATCCTGCTAGCATTAATGAGTTACTGATGTCATTAAAAACAAACATACCACAACATTTCGCAAGTGTCAGTTAAGTTTAATCAGTAAAACCTTTGGGTGATGATACCTGAGGTCTGGGGTACAAATAATGCTAGCATTACCGAGTTACTAATCTTAATAAAAACACACTAACCACAATATTTTACAAGTGTCAGATAAGCTCAAGTGGTAAAACCTTTGGGAGATGATTACCAAAGGTTTGGGGTTCAAATCCAGCTAGCATTACTGAGTTACTGATCTCATTAAAAACAGGCTTACCACAACATTTTGCAAGTGTCAGTTGAGCTCAACTGGTAAAACCCTTGGGTTATGATACCAGAGGTCTGGGGTTCAAATCCCCATAATATTACCGAGTTACTGATCTCATTAAAAACATGCTTACTACAACATTTTGCAAGTGTCAGTAAAGCTCTACAGGGAAAACATTTGGGAGATGATTATCAGAGGTTTGCGGTTCAAATCCCGCTAGCATTACCGAGTTACGGATCTCATTAAAAACAGGCTTACCACAACATTTTGGAAGTGTCAGTTGAGTTCAATTGGTAAATCCTTTGGGAGATGATTACCAGAGGTTTGGGGTTCAAATCTCGATAGCATTACCGTGTTATTGATCTCATTAAGAACAGGCTTACCACGACATTTTGCAAGAGTCAGTTGAACACAACTAGTAAAACCGTTGGGTGATGATTACTATAGGCTTGGTGTTCAAATCCCGCTAGCATTACCGAGTTACAGATCTTATTAAAAACAGGCTTACCACAACATTTTGCAAGTTTCAGTTGAACTCAACTAGTAAAACCCTTGGGTGATGATTACTAGAGGCATGGTGTTCAAATCCCGCTAGCATTACCGAGTTACAGATCTTATTAAAAACAGGCTTACCACAACATTTTGCAAGTTTCAGTTGAGCTCAACTGGAAAAACCCTTGGGCGATGATTACTAGAGGCATGGTGTTCAAATCCCGCTAGCATTACCGAGTTACAGGTCTTATTAAAAACAGGTTTACCACAACATTTTGCAAGTGTCAGTTGAGTTCAACTGGTAAAACCTTTGGGTGATGATTCCAGAGGTATGGGGTTCAAATCCCGCTAGCATTACTGATTTACTGATCTCATTATAAACAAACTTACCACAACATTTTGCAAGTGTCAGTTGAGTTCAACTAGTAAAATCTTTGGGTGATGATGCCAGAGGTCTGGGTTTCAAATCCCGCTAGCATTACCAATTTATTGATCTCTTTATATACAAACTTACCACAATATTTTGCAAGTGTCAGTTGAGCTCAACCGGTAAAACCTTTGGGTGATGATACCAGAGGTCTGTTGTTCAAATCCCGCAAACATTACCGATTTATTAATCTCATTATAAACAAGTTTGCCACAATATTTTGCAAGTGTTAGTTGAGTTCAACATGTTAACCATTGGGTTATGATACCAGAGGTATGGGGGACAAATCCCGCTAGCATAACCGAGTTACTGATCTCATTAAAAACAAACTTACCACAACATTTTGCAAGTGTCAGTTAAGTTTAACCAGTAAAACCTTTGGGTGATGATACCAGAGGTCTGAGGTACAAATCATGCTAGCATTATCGAGTTACTAATCTCATTAAAAACAAACTTACACAACATTTTACAAGTGTTAGAAAAACTCAACTGGTAAAACTTTGGGAGATGATTACCAAAGGTTTGGGGTTCAAATCCCGCTAGCAATACTGAGTTAATTACTGATCTCATTAAAAACAGGCTTACCACAACATTTTGCAAGTGTTAGTTGTGCTCAACTGGTAATACCCACGGGTTGTGATGCTAGAAGTCTAAGGTTCAAATCCCCGCAACATTTTTTTTTTATTGGCAAGCGGGGTTGTTACTAGGGTCCCCTACCCCGTTTCATAAAATAAAAAATGGGAGCTATTACAATTTCTTACAAAGAGTACCTACACTATCCTCAAAAATAATTTTCCTAATGTCCTCAGAAAAAGAACTAGGAATAATAGAAACATAACTTGAACTAGGTATGTTTTCAACTAGTACATCAGCCAACCTATTGGCTTCCCTAAATACATGAACAATGGAAAATTCCTCCAGCCAGTTGATCAGCTCCTTGACTCTTCTAAACATGTGCCTTGACTCCTCTGGTACCTTGTTTGTTTTTAGGAAGGACACCACATTGGTTGAATCTGTTTGCGCATAGACTTTCTTGATTCCAGCCTCCTTGATCATATGTAAACCTCTTTCTAACCCTTGCAGCTCTATCAAAGCAATGCTATTGTATACTGACCTTCCCTTTGCAGCCACTAATACCTGCCCACTATGATCCCTTGCTACGGCTGCCCACCTTCCTATATTGCCTTGTAAGCTCCCATCTGTATTGAGAATGGTGATGTCAGGTCCAGTTCTTTCCCATGTACATGTGTCTTCTGTCCTCTCTTCAATATCTATATCAATGTTCCAGATATCACCAAGTCTTTCTCTATTAGACCCTAAATCCATTTTCCAAGTGATAGAATGTAGTTTAATCCTAACATCCCTTAATGCCAATTGTGCTACCTGTGTTGCCACTCTTATTTCTGCCTTAAATATCCTATAGTTTCTTTCCTTCCAGGTCCAATATATAAAACCATTAAAAGTGAGTTTCAATGCATCTGGTGCTAATCCCTTACCTTTGCTTGTTGTCCTCACCCATGCCATCTCTTGCTCCCATGTAGTTGCCATATTTCTATCATATCCAGCAGCTTTATATAAAGTGATCCATGTGCTCCTAGAGATTGTACAATGAAAGAATACATGCTCTTCAGTTTCACTTTCCCTCCCACACAACACACACACATCAGTTTGCACCACATTCCATCTTCTAAGTTTGTTTTGAGTCTTCAATGCTCCCTTCAGTGCCATCCATACTATGAAATAATGCCTAGGTATACGGTTAGAGAACCATACAACCTTGGCCCAGTTTGTGGGAGTTTTAGTCTTTCTAATAGCTTCATAAGTGTCTTTCAGATTGAAATCTCCATGCATACTTGGTGACCAAACTACTTCATCATCACCACCTCTAATTTGGATGTACTCCTCAGCTCGCCTAGCTATCTCTTGTATGTGGACTCTAATGTGTTCAGGGAATGTCCACCTACCATCTCTGATCATGCTTGCTACTATTACATTCTTATTACATAAAGGGTCATACCTTAGCACCTCAGGAAATTGGTCTTGCAATGTGCCAGTGCCCAACCAAGGGTCAAGCCAGAATTTAGTCTTTTGTCCATCACCAATGCAATGGATAGCTATGGTGGCAGCTTTGTCCCTTTCTTTCAAGATAGATCTCCAACTCCATGAGAAGTCAGGTGGTGCTTTGATCTGCCATATATTCCTCTCCCTTATCAAATTTACCTTCACTCATTGTACCCACAAAGTTTGCTTGTCAGAAATGATGTTCCACAAGTGTCTCATATTGGCTGTATGGTTAACTGCCTCCAACTGCCTCAATCCAAGTCCTCCCTCTTCATAAGGTGTATATACATCTGCCCAACTCACTAGTGCATGAGATTGCTCATAGTCAGGCCCTTTCCATAGGAAATTTCTGCACAACCTATTAATGTCTTCAATGATCTTGTGTGGTAGAATGAAAGAAGATACCCAATAAACACTCAAGTGCTAATAACTGATTTAAGCAACTGAAGTCTTCCAGCGTAAGAGAGATGATTCCCTTTCCAACTCTGCAGTCTTTAAGTCACTTTGGTAATGATAGGCATACAATCTATTGAGGTGAGCCTTGTAGTGATCAAGGGAAGCCCTAGATACTTTACTGGCAGGATGCCAATAGGGAATTGAAGAACATCTTTGATGGCTGTTTGTTGGTCTTGTCTTAGACCAGCTGTGAATAATGAACTCTTTGATAGATTGACATCAAGTCCAGTGCATTCTTTGAAAGTCTGCAATGTATCTCTCAAGCATGTAACAGTTTGAATGTCTCCCTTCATGAATGCAATGAGATCATCTGCAAAAGAAAGGTAAGTAATAATAGGATTGGAACATTTATAATGTAAATGGTATACTCCCCCCCTTACTTGCTCTTTTAACAAATCAGCTAGAAGGTCCATCACAAGTACAAATAAATATGGTGACATGGGATCTCCCTGACGGATGCCTCTTCTTCCTTGAAAATATCCATATGGTGCACCATTAAACATGATAGAATACCTTGGAGTTTCAATACATACTTTGACCCATTGAATGAATCTATCTGGAAACCCAACCCTTCTTAGAGCAAACACTATGGACTCCCATCTGACAGAATCATAAGCTTTCTTTATATCTATCTTGGCTGCACATCTTGATAGAGAAGTGTTCCTGTGATAGTTATGCAAAAGTTCATGACATAATAAGATATTATCTTGAATGTACCTTCCAGAGATGAATGCTGATTGACTCTTGGAAACAATATCTGGCATGGACTGCTTCATTCTGTTGGTAAGAATCTTGGTTATGCATTTGTAAGTAACATTACAACATGCTATAGGCCTGTAGTCACCAAGTGAAGCTGGATGATCTGTTTTAGGCACCAAAGTGATGCAAGTTGAATTGACTTCTTGTAAGAGCTTTCCAGATTTAAAGAAGTTAGAAATAGCTTTCACAAAGCTATCTCCTGTAACCCTCCATGTAGACCTGAGAAATTGGGAAGTGTAGTGATAAGCGCTCAAAAGTGTAAATATATCCCCTTAACTCATGTATACTTGTCTCAAGTTATGATATAAAGTGATATGATATGCTTGGTGTTGTTAGAATTACGTGTTTCAGTGTTTGTAGGTGCATTTCGCCCGGAAAAGCTAAAAGGAAGCAAAATGCGGTAAAAAGGCAGTTTCAGCTAGCCAATTTGACGGAATTAAACGAAAAGGTTAAAGAGCTCGGATTTTGAAGCACAAATAGGCATTGGAAAGCTCTCACTTCCTACTTTAGGACTGTCAAGATAGATCGCAGAAAACAGAGACGGAATCAGGACAAAAGACTCATCAAAACCGACCAGACCCAGTTTCTGAAGGCAGTTTTTGGGCCCATTGGGCTTCTTGGAATTCGTATTTCTAGAAGGAATTTGGACCCAAGATTTTGACTGAGTAATCCACGTGATTTGACCAAGCTCACCACCAAATCTCAGCTCCAGAAGCTTCCTACAAGTTATCTAACAAAATACAAACTCTTTTCTAGGCTTCTAGCAATTTTCAAGGAGTTCTAGGGTTAGATGGACTCCTCCCTATATAAGGAAAGGAAAGCCACGAAATTCATGATGCTTTGATCTTAAATTGAAGTATCATTAGGGTTTTATATTATTTCATGTTGAACAAGAAGTTCCATTTATTTTAATACAAGTCTATTTACTTTTCAAGTTCAAGTTCTTCATATTTTGATTATATCTTTACTTTTCATGCAGTTTTATATCTTGTCTTTACATACTTGTCTTTTAATTATGTCTTTTACTTTTACTACCATCATGATCATCACCACAATCACCATGAACTAATCAATTCATGGGGTTTTACTAGTGGATTAGGTAAGTAGAAGAATTTACTACAAGTGTTCCATGTTTGCCATGCTAGGAAGGTAATTATTTTATGATTGATCACCGTAGAATAGTTTTTGCTCTTTGTTCTTCATAATAAATAAAAGAGAGATCTTTTTGCATGTGTAGAGACTTCCGAGCCTCATACTCCCTTTAATTTATCTTGGCATCGAGAGAGAGAATATGGTTAATAATTTGTATAAAGAGAAGTGATTCACTACTTGCATGACGGCATCGAGATGAGAGGTACTGGGTCTTGAATACTTCTTGAGGTCGAGTTCCTGGGTTGAGAGCAAGGGAACTCATCACAACTAATTATTGCTTGTCTATGAGTTTATAGTTAGATGCATGGTAAACAAAGCATGAGTAGTTAATTTGGAAACTTACCTATGAAACAAAGTAATACCCCGATTTTCTCTCCATATTCACAACCCCTTTATATTTCTTGCTTGCTTTACCTTAGTTGCATTTTCTCTACTTCAATCATATTATTCTCAATCAATCGAATATCTACCATCAATCAAACCTTCCATAAACGACATCATTCATAGTTGTTTCTTATCTGTAATCAAAGTACCCAATTCTTGGAAAGAGTGGATTCGATACCTGTTACTTGCCTCTACGCTAATTCTAGGATTGGTTTAGTTGTCTAGTTAAAGGTCTATAAATAATATTTGATATATTGATATTCTAGGATTGATTTAGTTGCCTCTACGCTAATCCTAAAGTGATTGTTGTATCTCTGGACCTTTGCTTCATGCAAGACTCCTCTGCAATTGATACCTTCACCAGCTCCCTGATTGCTCTCCTTTCTTCCTGAATTAAACCAGCATTAAGTGGGTTAGCCTGTAGAGATGTCTGGATAGTGTCCACAGTTTTCTTTACTTCTTGGACTCTTGTAACTGCATTGCCTACTCTTATTTTATTCCAAGCTATAAGTGCAGCCTTTGTGTACTTGAGCTTCTTAGTGAATCTGGACATTGCATTGCCTATAACTTCCTGGCCCCAAGCTTCCTACACTACTTGCATAAACCCTTCTTCTTGTATCCAAAAATTAAAGAACATGAATGTTCTCCTTTTTTGGTTTTGTAGCATCATGTTGTATAAAATAATGGGAGAGTGATCCGATGTCACACCTGGATTGAGAAATTCTGCTTCATGATCATTGTATGTAATCAACCAATCTGAATTCACCAAGACTCTATCAAGCCTGCTACAAATTCTAGAATCTTATAAGTTAGTCCAAGTATAGAAACATCCCTTGAACTTCATCTCCACTAACCCAGATATAGTAACGAAGTTATGAAAATCTACATAATCATACAACCTTACCTTAGCTCCACCTATTCTCTCATCTGGATTCAACACTCTATTAAAGTCACCCATGATCAACCATGGTCCTTTATGAGAATTTGATAAATCATACAAGTTATTCCATAGACTCCTTTCTATCATGTTGTTACTTATATAGACTACTGATAGTATGAACATAGAGCCATCATTCAGCCATACCTCATTAGTAATACTTTGCCTGTCCATATGTATGTTTGCCATTCTACATTACCTGTTGTCCCAACACACCCAGACTTTACCAGCTTCATCCTCTTCATAATTATGCATCATACTCCAACCTGGACAACATCTATTCTTCACCATTGTTGCATTGTCTCTACTTACCCTAGTGTCAATGATACCCATTATACTCAACTCCTTCCTCCTGATAAAATCCCTTACTTCATATTGCTTAAACTCCTTATTAAAACCGCTCATATTCCAGCACCCAAGTTGTATTGTCATTTAAAACGGTTTTGAGGATTAAGGTGACCATGCTTGGTAGCCACCATAGAGTTTGCACCCTTGTTAGGTATTGATGTACTTGTAACACCTTTACTACTGACCTGTGCACTTGGTATTCTGCTACCACTATGCCTTGCATCCTTCATGAAGCCATCTTTCTTCTTAGAACTCCCACTCTCCCTCAAACTTTCAATATGAGCCTGAAGGCCTTTGCCCTTGTTAGTAGCCTAAATAGCTTCTTCACTAGGTAATACTTCCTGTACTTTCCCTTGCACCACTACCACTCCATTATTTCTACATTCTACTACAGTAGCAGCCCTTGTTGTATGCTTCTTGTTTGGTGTCTCCCACTCCTCATTATCTCCTAGCTTTTCTACTTCATCCTCCACAACCACCTTCTCATCACATTGTTTATCATCACCATCAGCTGGATTACTAACTACTTCATTAATAGTTTCTTCTTTCTTGTCAGCCCCCATCTCATCTTCCTCCACATCAATGCTTATCATAGCTCCTGTTTGAACCCATACTTTATCACCGGATTTCTTCTTCTTCATCATCTTTGTTTTTGGACAATTGCTCACATTATGTCCAAATACATCACAACTTGTACATCTTTGTGGCTTCCAATTATATTCAAAGGGGATTTTGAGTGTCATTTTTTCATCAAGTACCACAGTAGCATGATCAGGATAAGTGCATTTCAAAGGTTTTGGCAGGGTTGCTAGTACTATTGGCACTCCCAATCTTGTGTTAACTTCCACACATACACGAGCATATGAGGTTCTAGCCATAGTCTCTGTCAGTTTGTCCACAAACATGGGAGTGCCAATAGTACTAGCAACCCTACCAAAACCTTCATCATCCCATAGCTCCATAGGGAATTTTTTCATGACAACCCAGATTGGGATAGTTTTTTGGTCATTGAACTCTGCCTCAATGAAAAGTTTCCATGGCCGTAAGATGAATTATTGTGATGCAATGTGTAATGATCCCATCTCCAACACAGATTTCCTGTCTTCTTCACTTCTAAATTGAAAATAAAACATAGTTTCACCATATGCTTTCATGATGAAATTATTCTTCAATTTCCATGTCCTTGTTAGGGTTTCCTGGACAAAACCAAAAGGTAACTTCTTTCCCACAAATCCACCAATAATCAAGTTTTCAAATCTGTGTTGAAGATGTGTAAACTGATTTGATTTAACATGAACAATCGGCTTACCGGCCTTCAACAATAGTAGGAGCATAAAAAGGTAAATTCTTTTTACTCATAGCATGTCTACCAAGAATCGAGCTCCATGACTCCTTAATTCCATCAGCAGCAGCATTAGGGTTTGTAGTATTCCCTCCACCTTCGTTTGCATGACATGAACCCTTACTTGAACCAGCCATGTCATTAGGGTTTCCACAATGAAACCCTAATTCTTTACCATTAACCAGACTTGTTGCTTCAACATCTTTCACGTTTGAATCACCATTCTTTTGCATACTTGAAACCTCCAAGCTACTTCTTTTATTACTACAATCAACTTCTTGCTCTATCCGATCTAGTTTGGTTTTCAAAATCAAATCAAAATCAGTTTCCAGATTCATGCACGTACCTTCTTTAGTAATTGTATTCTGACTTGGACTTGAACTTCCACCATTAACAGCTTCTATATTGGATTTCTTCAAGTGTGTGGTATGTGTAGAATTAGTTTGTCAGGTTAG
>JABWDY010001611.1:0-13775 GCA_013358455.1 Thalictrum thalictroides | reverse complement strand
AAGATGATTTTTTATGTTCATATCCAAGTATGTCTCGTGATGCTTCTGCATAGAGAAAGTTGATACTTGTCTTACATTAAATTTGTGAGTATATATAGGGTTAAGGGGTTCATACTGTTGTCAGTATGTTCGCTCTGTTTATATGGTGTGGGTTGGTTGAGCTATTACGAATTTCACTTGTAATATTACTGTAACATATTTTTTGATATATAGATGAGATATTATTTCAGTCGCCTTAGAGTGTGCCACCTGAATTGATGTATTTATACTGCAACGAAATCATTGTTGTTATTTCTCATACTACTAAGGTCTCACTTCGTCACCTTGGATCCCACATTTCACCCTGATTTCTTTGTAGTCTATTATATGTACAATATCCTACACTTTATTGGTGTAAATTAAAGAGCGGAGCTGTTTATGTTATGGAGATGAAATTGGAATGCGCACAGGACAAGCAGGGTGACTGTTTTATGTTTCGAAAGGTCATGAGAAATGCTACTGTCTATATCATTCAGTGCATGAAATTCTTTGTAACAATTCATTCAGAGGAAAGAACTCAGACACAATGGAACATTCTCCACTGGAAAGGGTACTCGTAATAAGAAACCATTTTCCCTTCTAATCTATGCAGGCTTCCATGTGATCATATGCTTGCCAAGGTTAAGACTAAAAGCCAAGGGTAAATTTGGAAGTACAAGAAAAGGTATCCTTAGGCTTTAGTTGTCTTAAACTCAAAGCAACCATATTATTCCTAGCTTTTGAGAAAGTTGATTTATATGTCTTATGAGTTATGTCTATCTCTATCATTTCTTGACAAATAGGCCTAACTAAATTGTTTTTGGCTTGACTTCACATTTGGATAGAAATGTCTGCAAGGCTATCAAGAGCTCAGAAAGAAACAACAATGTTGTCTGTTCTGCAAAAACTTGTGCTTACTCTTCTCTTTGTGATGGCATTTACACAGAAATCAGGTAAACAACAACCAACCATTACCATTATCCATTCAATATGCTTGATTTCTCACATATCAAGAGATCTTCAAAATGGAAAAATGAACTTGTTTACAATCAAAGTTTATTCAAAGACAAGGTTGCTGTTCATAGCTCATCTCATAATCTTTATTGCCTATATATAAGTCCCATAACTGCTAACATAGTAACATTAGGTGGAAACATGCAACAATTAGTACCAGTGGCAGCATTGTGTTTTAGCCAGTTTTCTTCAAGTTTTCAGTACTCTATAATAAGAAAAATTTGAGTGAATGATTCATCTTACTGATATCGGTTTTCTTTTCATCTTTCAAAATTGCTTTCTTCGGATGGAATATTCATAGATGGGCAATTTCAGCAATGGTGTATAGCTGATGAACAGACACCAGATGATGTTCTTCAACATGCCCTTGATTGGGCGTGTTCACAAAAAAATGTTGATAGCAGAAAACTGCAAATAAACCAACCTTGCTTTCTTCCAAATACTTTAAGAGATCATGCTTCCTATGCTTTTAACAGCTATTATCAGAATTATAAACACAAAGGAGGCTCGTGCTACTTCAATGGTGCTGCTATGACAACTGAGCTTGATCCAAGTAAGTTTTAACAAATCCCTCCTAAAGTCTCTAATCTTCATATTCTTGTTCTTCTTGCGTATTGTAAGTACTGTAGATGGCAACAAGAAAACTTATGGTATGAACACAATCCTATAATTGAATAAATATGGGATTCACTTCTATGATCTCCACAAGATAAACTCCTAGGCACAAATCCATGTCCATGCCTCACATGGTGGTGAGTGAACATAGGCAAGTCCATGTGCCTAGAAGGTGTAGTCCATGTGTGTTTAGTACGCCAATGTAGCCTTTCCTATCAATTACTAGAAGTTAATTAAAAGTCTGTCTTCATATGTCGAGATTGGAAACAATCATTTAGATCAGAAAGCAATATTGCGTTGCGAGGATGGATACTGTGACATCACAGTGATCTGCTTTGCAATAGATATGATTGTAAAAAGTGATAACCAATTTCATTTTGCAGGTCATGGATCGTGCAAGTTTGAATATATTCCTTAATTCAGACAGAAAAGGAAACAACATAATTTGTCGTGGGGATCTTGTTTTGTTCAAAATTGCACAACACAAACTGAACTTTTTCTAATGAAAGGCAGTTAAAATAAAATTGGTTTACGAGTTTTTCATTCTGTTCCAATGGTCTACTGAGTTTTGGATACTTTAATTCAAAAGCTTAATTCCATATCCTCCATTGATTTAATATTTTTCGCAATAAAGACAAGATGTGTGCTTTAATTTATAAACTAGCAAGAATAACTATTGGTTTTCACTGTATACATAGAGATATCCTGGAAAAAGCGAAGAAACTATGTTATAGAGAAGAGGAGTACTAAAAACATAAGCATCCCTACAATTCAAACCATAACAGAAGAGACACCTCCGAAGAAAATATAAAGAAACAGAAGAAGCTCACTGTCTGGTTAGTTCTCTTCAAGTAGAAATACTTTGTTTTCTTCAATCTGGTGGACAGTCTCAATACTCTTTGAGATATTCAAAATCCCCTAAAAGAGCAGACTTGCCCAAGCAGCAATGAATGCAAATCCACCAAATGGAGCCAACTGAGAGTATTTTCTATCTTCAAGAAGAGCAGTAGTGTAACACCTGCAAAACCCCAGCAGCAAAATTGTCATTACATCTAAACATCTAAGAATACTTCAACATTATGTAGCTAACTCACCAAAATAGATTTATACACAGTTGTTTTCTCCAACAACTGTGTATAAATAGATTTATACAGTAACAAAATAGATTTATACACAGTTAGATTACAGTAACAAAAGGATTCTGATATGCAGGTTCCATGCTTGATCAACCACATATGGACTCCCCAACCCCAAGGGATCTTTAACCAACATACGTATAATGCCAAAACTGTGGCCTTACCCTAAATGAAATACTTGTAGATAACTCCTTGCAATTCAGCAGATTTACTTTCCATACACTACACCCATCAGAGCAAGTTTTTTTTAGTTATAAATGGTCAATGGTGGTATCTAGAATCTCGCTCGGACCAACTTTATAAGGAACTCGTATACATCTACTTGCTGTGTAATGTTCAAAAGAGTCAACCAGGACATGACCATTATTACTATGGAGATCTGAATTTGGTATTTATCTCTCTTTTATCAGCATTTGGACACCCTACTTGGTGCAATAATATTTCTGCACAATGCTCCCAGACATGGGGTTGTCTTCATACGTCACTGTTTTCTGTTCCATATGACAGAGGATGACAGTTTCTTTGAAAGGGAGCATAAAATTACTGTTCTCATTGCAATTTGAGAACCTTAAAGATTTGCATATTAATTGGTCCAGAGATATGTGTATGTTTCCAAGACTCTACTTGCAAGGAATTTGTTGTCGATTGTAATATTTCAGGTTCTTTGCTTCACTTAGTACCATGCTTAGAGAAGGAGGACCAGGATAACGGGAAAACAATTTTTTTAACCTAACCCCAGATGGAAATACAGACATGGGAACACCCAGAGGCAAACGGACATGGCATAAGCTTTCACTAGCCTACAAATCATTACAAGTAACCATTAAGCGGCTCACACTTCAATTAGAAGCAGGTTATAAATAATCTTACAGTCTGCATTATAAACTTTCTAAGAACAATATGCTTATCAAGTTTGGGAAAATGTTCGTTCCATCCTTGCATGGAGACAGAAGTGTTTGTTTAGAAGATAACTAATCAAATGCTCTAAACATTAGATGAAAAAAAATTAATAGCATTTGGCAGAAGAATTAAGATTTTTTAATATGCGAATTAGTTTTTAATTTAAGTGAATGGAAGAATGAGAGACAATAAATGCCCATATTTCATAGCAAGAAAATTAAAGCTTGTGACCTGATGATTTGATGAAATAGATAGGATCAAATTTAGCACTTACGATCCAGAGAAAGCCAGAATTCCACCAGTCAAAAGGCCTCCAAACTACATAGCAAAACAAGAAGAGATAAATATTAAGTAAAAAAAAAAATAGCAAATACATGATTAAAAAAACATGTATTAAAAACCCAATTCTCAAATTACTTTTTCTTATCAGTGATAGAAATGCAATCAAGGGTTTTAGAAGGAAAAACCCAACACCCATTCCCTCAAATTGAAATAATTGGAAATTTAGATACTTACAAGGTTGGGATTTTTAGTAATAGGAGCAGCAAGTAAGGCAGCAGTATGAACTAAATGATAGAGAGATGCAGTTTGCCATACCTACAATATACATAATGGGAAGGAATGAAGAAGTAGTGAAACAAACAAGAGTTAGAGAAGAAAGAGAGAATAAATACATCAATACATACATCTTTGTAAATTGGGTTTTTGGGTTTAAAGACATGAGCACCATATGTTCCAAGACCAAGCGCTGCTACTCCTGTAGTTTAAAGTTGTCATTTTTAACACAAACATCATCATCAAATCCTCCACCAATCAAAGATTCAAAACAAACAAACAGATTAAAGAAGAAAGATAGATTATTTACCAGAGACAGCAGCAACCTTATGCCACATACGAGGATCCATTCTTGTTTTCTTCTTGGTGTTCTGTTTTCTCATCATTTTTCTCCCTTACGGGCTTTTACTTATATATTATTGACTAATCAGGCCCACGCCCATATATAGGTTTTATTTTAGTAATTAAAAAATATATAAATATCACGTGGCACTTTTTGATTGGGACCATATGCCCACATAAAACCCACATACTACATTTATTCTGGATTTATGCCAGTAACGCTGTAATCCTGTAACATTAAAGACAACTGTTGACTAATTATGGGCTTTTACTTGTGATTACCGTTCTAGACTCTTGACTAATCTGGCCCAAACCCATTTCAAGTAATAAAGTTATAAAACTGCCGAGGCAGCAGTCTCTCTCCGTCTCTCCACTAGTCCACTCTAGTTCCAGTAGACCAGTGGTGTGGTGTACTCTGTTTCACTCGATCACTCTAGTTAACTTTTATTACTTGTTTCGAAAGAAAAATTGAAAGCTTTGTTGTAGAACCTAGAAATAATTGGTGAGTGCTCTAAATTGTACAGTATTTTTTAGTAGTTAGGAACTTAGAATGAATAGTCTAGTTTAAGTATAGGTTGAGTAGAGTAGATAAATTGAAGTTTTAGAATTTGTTTATCTTATGTTTTATGGTTGATCATGATGAAATCAAGCCACCCCATCTTGTTATTTTGATTTAAAAGTGTAGTAAGAATCATTGATTTCCATGTTAGTTACATTTGCTAGTTCTTTTGTTAGGTTTCAATATTATGCGAAATAGTTTTTGGATTTTTTTTGTTGATACTATCATGATTTGCTTTTCTGCAGAAATTTGCAGCCTTTGGGGTTTGTTTTATTTTTTTATGGAGAAAGTGATTGTGGCTTGTTGGTCATTACTTAGTAAGGTGTGGAACATTTTGATCAAATACAAGAGATTGAACAAGAAGGGGTGTTTGCGAAAAAATAAAAAAATGGATAGGATTAGTTATCTGCCTGACCCAATTCGAAGTCACATTGTATCATTTCTTCCTTTTAAAGATGCAATCAGAACTAGCATTCTTTCTCAACAATGGAGACACGTATGCTCTTCTCTTTCCAATTTGGATTTTAGACAAATTGAGCACATTAAATATGACGGTAGAGAAGGGAGAGAACGTTTTAAGAGCATTATCGACCAGACACTTATTCTTCATGATGGTTCGGATATTCAAAAATTCTATTTTAAGATCAGGCCGGCTGAAGATGATCCTATATCTCTTCTTCAAATTAATGCATGGATATCATTTGCATTGAGACATAATGTCAAGAATCTCGGTTTGGATATAGCAGGTTTTGGCGAAGATCTCGTACAACTTCAGCTTCCTTGTGCCCTATTCACTTGTACAACTTTAGTTTCATTCACAATGTATGTTATAGCTATAGATCTCAAATTCCCCTCAGTCATTCGATTTCCCGTGCTTAAAAAACTGACGTTGTATGAGATTATCTTTCCTAATGAATACCTAACTGACAAACTCTTTTCAGACTGTTGTTGCCCTATACTAAATGTTTTGCTCATTAAACATTGTAACCTACAAAAACTTACTAAGTTAAACATCTCTCTTTCAAGCCTTAAGCGTTTTAAGCTGTCTGAGTATGTTACTGAAAGCTGCAAGATAAACTTGTCTGCCCCGAATCTACAGAAATTTGGATACAATGGTACTAAACCACCTGATGTAAGCTTTAAAACCGTGTCTTCTCTAGTCTATGTGTCTTTTGAATGTGATGAGGACCCTTCTGATCTTGAAATTGTGAACAACTGTGCGGGAAAGATTCTAATCGAGCTACCAAAAGTGGAGACACTAGTACTATTGGATTACTTTATTCAGGTATGACTCATTTTTCATTGTCGGTGTCTTATGTGTCTTATTGGTCCGAAAACAGAATCTTGCACTTACGCTTGAAATGTGTCACTCAGTTTTTCAACTGGGATCAGTCTCTTTTAGCAAGTTTACCTACACCATGTGCTAGTGTGAAGAATTTGCTGCTTGGAATGGATGCTTCAATAAATCAGGGGCACTTAGTAGCCTTCCTACTAAGGAGCTGTCCTAACATACAAGTGCTATGCATCATGTATCCTTGGGTATTAGTTTGATCAATATTTTTTCATTTTATTTGTTGTGATTTCCATTCAGGAAAATGGATCCATGTCTAACTGATTTTATTTATTCTGTATTGTTGATTAGCACAAAACTTTACCCTTAGAAATGTCCTGTATGGAGAAATATTGGAAATCGAATGAGTTTTTTGCTGGAGATTTATTGAAGCACCTGAGGACAGTTTCGATTACGTTTTTTCAAGGAAGTGAAAGCGAAGTGGATATTGTGAGATTTTTGCTTCAAAGTGCCAGCAATTTGGAGAAAATGAATATTTTCTTGTTTGATCCAGAAAAAGATCAAAATTTGGAGACCCGGATGATGATTTGCCAGGATTTATTGAACATCCCCAAAGTTTCACCCCAAGCAAAAGTACACATTTTCAGCCGTGATAGAGTGGCATATGCTTCTAACTCTTAGGTGAGCATACGTTTTTAATTTTCTTCCTTCAGCTAAAGTAATGCCATTAATGTCTATTTAGGTGTTTTAACGCTTCTTTTTGAATTATTCTTTTTTGCTTAACCTTATATATTGATTTGTAAAGGATGATTTGTATTATAAATGAAAGAATGTAGTACAAATATGTTACAGAATGTTGCATTATGCTGATCGGTAAAACATTCTTAGACAAATCTGTAGTAGGTAGAATCAGGACTCTCTAAACGCAGTTCAAAGCTCGGCTTGCCTTTCCACCATTTTTTCTCTCGTTGCTGCAGATATGTAGCCTTTCTTGCGCAATTATCAGCATTGAAATTTCCTTCTCTTCTGTTATCTGATAGAATGACGCTTGTTGCTCTGTGGCGTAGAGCATCCCATATTTCTTTAACTGTCCATTGTACATTGCCCTTTGTAAAGCATTCAATCACTGATTTAGAATCTCCTTCTAGCCAAATGCAGTCCCATCCCTGCTCTAATTCATTGCCAATCCCATTAATCACACCTTGTGTCTCAGCTGTATAGTTTGTGGTAACTTCTGATCCTCCTAAATGAACTCCTACTAAATAACCAGCACTATCTCTATATATATACTGCCCCCACCCAGCTCTACCAGGATTTCCCTTTGTAGCTCCATCCACATTTATCTTAACGTAAATAAGTAATAACTGGTGGCAGTGACCAGTAGCAGTCTGTCTAGTATCTTCGGTGCTGTTTTGGGTCTCATTTGGTAGGGCTGTCAGATCTTCCATGCTGATGTAGAAGTCAAGAAAACCATTACGTTGTGTTTTATGTAATAGTTTTTGGTAAAATTCCAAATCGGAACTTTTCAAAGGAACTTTCTAGTAGAACTTCACATATTATCGTCAATTTATCAGAATAAAGTACATATTTATTTGATGATGTTATTGCGGATCCAAATTAGAAATCAATATATGCATAAAGAAACAAGTTAGAAAATGTTGAAGTAATTCAGAAGATTTATGTGCTGGAGAAATGGTTGCGGTTTGTGTTTCTTGTGTTATATTGTTATGCCATGTATGTTATTCTTATTAAATTAAGAACTGAACGTTGGATGCTGACATGGTATTATGGTTTTACCAATTTACCTAGGTTAATTTCCCACACCCCTTTCCGAAATTTAATCTACATGTTTGTTACCTGTTCATTTGCCTTTATTTTAGTTTTTGTTTTAAGTTGTGTTGCATGGGTACTTCATATTTGGTGCCGAGTCCTCAAATTGATGAGTCGGATATAGACATTGTCACACTGACTCGGATATAGACATTGTCACACTGACTCAGATACGACACAGATTCTTCAGTTGTGAATATGTAGAAAATTTGATATAGATACTATAAAACCAGTGCCAGCCTTAAACTTGTCCCCCAATTTTAGTTCGTATAAATTCCCATGTCGGACACTCTGTTACTCTTGTCGGACAGGTCACATCACACTTGCACAGGGCCACAGGTACCCATGCAATGCAGGTTTTAAGCTATATTATGAACTGTAATGATCAACTTTGGGAACACGTCCCAAAAAAGATAGACACAGTTTAGAAGTATTACAACTTCTTTTAGGAGTTCAAGTTATACTATTGTATGGAACAGAATAGCTTCGGTGGATATTATGGAATGTACTCCACGAAAATATATGATGCAAGTTGTGTTTGGAGCTAAAAAATATAAATAGAGGGAGAAGTGGTATATGGATTTCGGCCATATCTTAATACTTAGTAGACAGTCCGATTGTCAAGTATGACCAGATCCTCTCATAGTGCAAAATCAATAGATTTGTGTTATGATGGATTAGACACTGCTCACTGTCTAGGGACCTCTATCTTGGTCTTGGCATTTACATAGGAATAAATTAAAAACTATTATAGAACAATCATTCTAAGTGCATTATGAAGCAAGGCAATACGAACAAACCGATCGACAATGTCGATGCGAGTCCTACCTACAGAGGGAACAAATTCAACTGATTTGGGTACATTTAAAATGTAGACACAATCCTCTGCAACGTTTGCACGTTAGTGAACATGTAGCTAACATGTGCATTGTGTTTCTAAAGAATAAACATCTGAAGTACTTTATAATACTTGTAGCCAATATTGCCTTTGAGCTCACCCTGCTTTGTACTCTTTTAGTGATTATAACTTCTTCAATGTTAATGTTCTTATTGGCATCATTACAATTTTCTTATGGGGGAGGTTTGTTTAAGGGATGTTCTCTGTGTTTGTCTTTTCCTCTCTTTTTTTAATGTTACCAGGCAGCTCTTGCCTGAGTTTTCTAGTCTTTGCTGCCCAAAAGAATGATACAACTTTTATTCTTTAAAATTTATGTAGGTTTAAGATTTTACTGGAGGCATATGCATTTCATATAGTGTTAAATTCTCGATGTTTGGTTGTCTTTGATCAGAAGCAGAACGGTGGTTCGTAAAGCTAAGCTTTGGTTCGTAAAACTTTCTATAGTACAAAGGTGTCTTATAAGACCAAGCACTCAGCATGCACACACTCATCACTACTTTGCAAATTCCATGTAAACAACCTTTAGTAGGAAGGAAAAGTCATCTAATACTAAAACTTTGGGATTTATTTAACTGCAGGGTGGAGCAGACTCTATTCAGACCAATGGAAGTGGTGGATGGAGCAGCAAGGAACACAAACGGCTGCAATTAACGACAGTTTAACAGTAAGCGAAAATCAAGTAGCCAAGCTAATGGAAGAAGATATGGGTTCAGCCATGCAATATCTTCAAGGAAAAGGTATTTGCTTAATGCCTATTTCACTAGCAAGTGCTATCTCAACAGCTTACTGCTATAAACCACTCATCAAGAAACCCAAACAACAACTTAACCAACCCTTTTCTGAGTTCCAACCTTGATGGACCAACATCACCTAGCATTTCAGTTTTAACTGTACAGTCAACCATGGGTAATAATGTTGGTGAAACATCTGTTAGCTAGAGACGCGACATCTGTTTCGAAACTGTGATATAGATGTGCTTGTAGAATATAAGAATTGAAATTCTTATCCTTTAGCGAAAAAAGGGATCCGTCTTAGGCAGTGATTCACTAAAGGAGTGGAATTTGGAATTCTAATCTAACTCAACTTGGATGTTTCTGTACTTCTGTTTTAATGTCAATTTATTTAGTTCAAGTTTGTTGTCAATCAGAGTGAACTACTGTTATAATAAATGGTGGAAGTGTAGTAATAGATGGATTAGGATTAGGTCAACTTAAATAAGACATGGAAAAGATGTTAATGTAGATGTGCTTCCAACCTAAAAGGTTTTCTTCACCAATTTATTTGTTGCATACTTGCATGTCTTTCTTCCTTTCTTGTTTCAACTCAGTGTCCCCAACATTGGGTGGTTCCATGTCAATGTGTCGACATTTATTGCATTTTATTATATATGTGTTATGCAGTGAACCTTTTCTTGGAAGGCCACTGCACTACATCACAAAGGGGTTGTTCAGTCACCACATGTTTATTATTACAACTGCTCTGCCTGAAAATAGCAGATTATGAAGTGTTCGACACCCCGAACTAGAACAATATATATATATATATGGCTGGAGATAATCCTTGTCAGTCAGGAGCCTGGTATAAACACTGGTCTTTACTAGACGGGTATGGTATCAACCAATAGAGACAAGACTCGACTCTTAGACAAATTGCTTGGATCACCATAAGCATCACTGTCATATTGGTACATGGCTTCTCCTGTCCTTGCACTATGCACACAAAATTCAATAAATTCTTTAGATAGCGGGGAGTTAGCCCAGATCACTGCATTAAGTTTCTTCCATGTTTCATCTTTCAAATCCCTAATGTACTCACGAGCAACTTCTTCTGTCACACCTTTATCATTCATGTAACATTGGATTGATTTTATATTATCACCTCGTTCTAGCTCCGCCTGCCCAACAATATGAGAAGAAAACTCATTATGAGACCATCAAAACCTTAGTTGCTATGAAGATAATGAAGTGGTGATGACTTAGGGGAGTTCAGAAAAAAAAATGGTGCTTACTGTGGAGGTTCCCAAATCATCTGTTAGTCGACCTAACATAGATGCCTGATGAATAAGATCTGGATAACTCTTTAAGAACAATAATTCCTCTTTAGTGATTTTGGGATGCATTGCGAAATACACATTAACAAGTATGACGGGAAATCCTACTGAGACAATTGCATTGTCAAAATATTCTTCGAGTGTTTGTTTATATCCTTTGTGGAACCATGTCGCCTCGAGTAGGTATGCCTTGCAATACATCGCCCACTAAAACAAGCAACAAATCAGTTGCAATTTCCTATAGAATGGAGACAATATTGACAACATATCTTTTGAAGAAAAGTGTCTTACCATTTGCTTCTGAAATGGAATGATGTTCAGTCCACTCTCCTTAAGAGTATTGTAAGCAAATTCATTGAGAGTGTTGTACAGAGCTAAGAAACATAACTTCATATAGTCTGGAAGGTCTTCTACTGCATCAGCATCCCATCTGGTATGCCAGGCCAATAGATACATGCATCAGCAGTGTCTTAAGCGATACATACTAATTAAGTAACTTTAAAGCTGTTGAATTATATATAAACCTCTCAACTGCATCTGTAAAGAGCTTAGCTTCATCTAGTGTTGAGTACACATCATAAACATCGTCGATTATGCTTGTCAGACACACAAGTTTTGTAATCACTTTTCTACAATAATTGTGTTGTGGTTTATAGGCAGCTCCCACAGACCATATGAAACATTCCACCAACCTATTTCTTGCAAAGGGCAATGTCTTTATCAAATCCATTTCTTCCCACCATCTGAAAATAACAAGAAAATTACTGTTATATTTATGTCTTGATTGCATATACCTATTTTTCTTGAGAGCAAATTATATATTACGTTGACATCTCAATGACATCCTTTTGATGTGCTGATTGCGCCATGTTATAATCTAACTTTGCGAGTTCGAGCAAATTACTATTAGGGTTCTGTGTTCTCGAGTATGCATCAATGTACCACCTAGCCTCCAACCGATTCATTCGATAATTCAATGGAAGGTCCAATGAATGATTTACTAGCTCTTTGAGATTTTGGTCAATGTTTGCCTTGATATCTTTTAAATGCTTACGCGCAAAGACTTTGGCCTCATCTAAGATGTTTTCACCTTCTATGCCTAAATAAGAAGCCTCATACAAGCTTAGTATACCCTTGACATCTTGGCTGAAATGCTCCATAAAATTGCCTTGACGATCCTTGAAGACCATAAAAACATCTGGCAAGCATAACAAAATTTTAGTACTATTTGTTTTGTGAAAGAGTGCATAAAACTGAATAAATCATTTTACTATTAGGATTAAATCTGTCAGAATAAACAGTACGTACCTTGGGATACACTGAAACCAGCCTGTCTAAATAGCCGAAAGCGAAGAGCTGTAGCATGGAGATCATTATTTTTCATATCTGCAGCATTGCCCAAAGCTTGGTGTATGTCATCTTGGAAAATATGCTCTAATCCTAGCCTTTGAATGTCATCTATCAACTCAAGAACTGCCAATGGACTCTTCATCTCACCATGAATATTGATTAAGAAATGCCTTATTTTGTCTTTCAAACTGTCTGCCCTTCTTACATACACTTCTCCCTGCAAACAAATATTATTGTTTTGCCTCTAATATATGTTGATTCACAGAAAGTAAGCAATTAATATATAGTACGTTAATTAAATATGACCACACTACAGTACAGAGATGCCAACTAGAGATTTGGGGAAATATATGTAAAACAGAGAAACCAACTGTATTAATGGAGAATTGAAGATCGATAACTGGAAATTTGTATGTAATAATATATTATATTACCGTGTAATCGTTCTTTAAAGTTTTGATGAAATCATGGCCCCAAATGCTTGGTTTATAGTTAGCTGACCGCCTCTTAGTCGGAGTATCAAAAGCAGCAACAGCAGTGAAGGAAACTTTGTTTGCTGCTCTTCTTCCCAAATCCAATGGATATTGTTTTGGTAGTGAGAGTGTTTGAAATGAAGACTTATTAACTAGAGAATTGAGTTGGAATAGAGCCATTTTAGGAAAGTGTAATGCAAAATGGCCATTTCAGTTCTCCTTTATTTATATATATATACACAATGGCCATGAGTCAGACACCGGTTTATTGACTCATGATTTGATTTTTATGTGTACTTAACAGAACCCAACAACAAAATTGTGACTGGCAGGTCATTAAACAGGTGGGTGGTAAGTGGAAACTTGTCAAAATTGCAACTGGCCGCCGGTCATTAAACATAATTAGATGTCTATCTATTATATTATTATATTATAAAGCTGAGCCAAATTCATCCAAATCTGTTCTCCCCTTCGTTATTATGGTGTTGAACATAAGAGGTCCAACTCATTATTATGGTGTTGAACTATTGAATACAACTTATTCTCCAAAACTAGTTATGACAAGGTATCTGATAATCCACAACCAAGGTAAGAGGATCATACTCAAGATTAGATATTGGTGCTTGAGACTGTCAAAACTATACATTGTTAAAGCACCCTCAAGCACAAATACCAGGAATATTGCCATTCAATTGGGTATTCAAGTCAGCAATCCACCAACTAGACCCCTTCTACTGGTTTACT
>JABWDY010001578.1:26837-45453 GCA_013358455.1 Thalictrum thalictroides | reverse complement strand
TATAAGCAAATAAACTTTACCAATACCTACAAACAACGATTTTTTTTAACTACAAAACAAATAAACCAAATATAATACGTCCAACATACGTGTATTTACCTAGTAATAATAATGCTTACCTTTTCCCTTTGTTTTATAAACCAAATATAATACATCCAAAAGACTCCACAAAACAAATAAACCAAATATAATACGTCCAAAATAGACGTGTATTTACATACGTGTAGTAATAATAATGTTTACCTCTTCTTTATTTTATAAACCAAATATAATACGTCCAAAAGACTTCAATATTTTGTTTCATAGACAATTTATTTTTTCCCTTTCCTTCTATCTCGTATATTTTATTCTCGAATTTTAACCACCGCCTCCACCACCACAATCAAACAAATAAAATATCTGCATTCTCTTTCATTTTTTTCATCTTATCTTTTACATCTCATCTTATTTCTTCGGACAATATTCTTATATATCCACCATATCTAATATCTTTTTGCTGCAAGTTCAATTGAAACCAACATTTTTGATCAATTGGAAAAAAAAAACAAATAAATTATTATTCGAAATCTCATTAAATTCAAAATCCAATATATAATTTCATTTTCAAATTCACTAATGAATCAGTTATACTAAATTGCGTCAAAACACTTTAGTTTCTTTTGAAAATTTTAGTTGGAATTCACATAAGTTTTTACTGCTACTTTAAGGGAATCAATAGGTCTTCCCCTCAACTTTCAATTTTTTGCCCTTATACACAAATAAAGGCTGTAAGTGCCAATGTTTGACATCATTTTGTGAAGGTTATAGGTTAGATGTAATGGTCTCGCTTTGTTATTAGGATGCCAACTTGATTCACTGGTGAGGGTATCGTGTGTGTTTAGTATGTGTAGAGGTTCAGTTCTTAAATATCTGTTTTCAGGTTACAAAGTTCGAACCTTGTGTAGAAAGTTCGAACGTTTTTTGTATTGGTAATATTCATCGTGAGGCAGTCTTTTGTAACGTTCGAACCTTGTTAGTAACGTTCGAACGTTCTCATTTTAGCCAAACTTTGTTGCGTGAAATTCCTGCTTTGTCCCTTATGTATAAATAGATGTTGGCATCAACTAAACATCTATCTCTGCCGTTTTTGTTCATCTTCTCCATCATTGTTAGGGTTTGTCTTTCTTCTCATCTTCTTTCTTCTTTTGTTAAGGTTTGGTTTTGATTTCTCCATTGTTTAGGTTTGTTTTCTTCTCTTTTGTTAAGGTTTAATTTATTCATTGTTAGGGTTTCTATTGAATTCATCTTCTTCATTCATTATCTTTATTTGTGCTTGTGAGATTAGTCTTTGTCAGTGAGTCTTGAGAGTGAATCAAGTTGCTCCGACAAAGCTGTGGTATTAGAGATCGCCAGTAGGGTCAAGATACCTGTGTGGTTATTGCTTGACAGAGCGTTTTCTATTAAGTGAATTAGAGAGCACCAGTAGGGTTGAGTTATCTGTGTGATACAGATCAACAGAGTGTAATCTATTGATTGATTATAGTGGAGATGACATTACCTATTGGTGGTCGTGGTTTTCCTTAATTTGGGTTTCCACGTTAAATTTTGTGTTCTTTGTTTCTGTTTGTTTGATTATTTTATTGCACTAATTGTGGTTTTACAAAGGCGACTTATTGTACATTCTTTTAGACAAAAACCTTTACTCTAACAAATAGAGAAGATTGGTTGTAAAAAGTGGTATTATGGTATATGGGTTTAGTCGAATAAATTGGAATATGATGTACATATTTTGCTTCAATTTTACAATAGGAAGACAGTGAATTTGTTGAATATGGTGTGAATGATGGTTTTCTTGTTAAACTCAAGTGGGTGGAATAGTAGAAATTCGTATTGATATTGGTGTTTATAATTTACAGAACTATAACGAATTTGTTCATACTTTATAGTTGACAAATAACAAAAAAATTATTTGTCTTTCTACAATGGTAAGAGTAACCTCAATAGATGCATGCAGAGAATTATATCCAATACATATAAGTAGCTCAATATATGTTGGTGGTGGCTGCACAAATTAAAACTTAATATATTTGATACATAAAGTTATTTGCAATTCATATAAATCAAGGATTGGATGCACATAGTTTTACTTATAATGCATATAGGTCTGCATTGAATGCATAGAGTTATTTTGCATATAATATATTGGTGATGGCTGATCAAAAATCAAATATATTTGATACATACACTTATTTGCAATTCATATAAGTCAATGCATTGGATGCACATAATTTTTTGCAATACATATAAACTACTGCATTGAATGCATAAAGCTCTTTGCATTTTTTAAAACTTGTTGCTATATTTGTATTGGTAACAAATAGCTCAATGCATTGGATGCAAAGAGTTATGCGTATAAATGGTAAATCATGGGGTAGGGTTAGTAAAATGGAATCAACCATGAGCTTTTTCCATTCCTTACCACTATATCCGTGTATAATAATCACAATGCAAAGAGTTCATTGCATACCTTACCACCACATGCGTGTAAAATAGTCACAATGCACAGACCTCTAGGCATAACATTTCAACAAATTCTAGTGTGGTTTCAAGTGTTTTAATAAATAGATGTATATAAAATCTTCTCACTATTTAAATACACCCATTCCAATAAATCATACAACCAACCGTGTCTTATGTGACCCTAAATACAATATATTTCACCTTTTATGATGAACCCCTAGAACCAACCATATCTTATACAACCTTAAACACAATTTAGCTAAATACATATCCCAATGAAGCTTACCCTAGACTAATTAACCCTAAAACCAGCCAAGTCTTATGCATCCCTAAATGCGGTCACACGTGACGCAATGCGGTTTGTGCTACCCCAAAGGTGGTCTTACACTGCCCAAAATAAAGTAGGTTACCCTATTTTGCAACACAGAATAAGAATAACATGCAGAAAGCTCTTTGCATTTTTTAAACTTGTTTGGTATATGTTATGCTGGCTGCATATAGGTCAATGCATAATGTGCATAATGTTGTTTGCTATTCATGAAACTAGATGTGGTTATTTATAAGCCTGTAGCGGACATGAATTAGATCTCTAGATCAAAATCCCTGTGCATATTCGCATTATATATGATTAAATTTCATAATTCTATTCACATTAAATATAATATGATTGAATTTCATAAACTTTAAACTGATAATAAAGTCGGTTTTTCTTAAAAAGGGCCTTTTGTGCATATTGAGACTAAGGGGGCCAACAGTACATTAAAAAAAAAAAAGGTGGCTATTGCCATTTGACAAGTTATTGACAAAATGTCAGAAGTTTGTGTTTAAAGGAGATCAAGGAGAGAGAAAAAAGTCAAAAACAACTTCACTTCATATCTTCAGTATGTCCTAAGGGACTTGCCCAATAAATTATTATTTAAGTTACAATATCACTGCATGGGGCTATACCCAATAAACAACTGAAACTACAATATCGGCAGTGGATGACAGGAAGTTTTCTGTACATGTGATCTGGGTCAGCTTTATGATCTTCGGTCCCATAGGAGTTGCATATCAATCTTGCTCAGATTCTCATCGTCAAGTCGTTTCCATGTCTTGATCTTCTCCACTTCCATCCATTCATGCTTTCCCTTTTCAAGTTCGACCAAGATGATTCTTGCTCTCCTTTGCCATCCAACCTTCCCGTAACCATGGTATCCAGAACCACCACCATAGCAAAACCATATACCATTAATCTCCCCACAGAAGTCATTGAGATGATCATGGCCAAGGAACACTGCCTTAACGTCTCCCATCGAGGTTAGGGTCTGGAGAACCCCAGAGTTGACAGTAGAACAAGCAACTCCTTCCTGAAACTGACCCTTAAACTTTGTATACCATAGCTGTCGTACTTCAGGAATTGGGATATGGAAGAATGTCAGTGCTGGGATTGTTGCAACACCTGGCAGTCCATCCAAGTTTTGGGCCTGTTTAGTCACCTGTCAATTGTGGAGATCTGAGAGATGTCAATGCAATCAAATGTCGATAACATCCATTAGCTTCAAAAGCAAAGACAATAACAGACATAAGCAATAACATCTTCTATTATGGACGTATCAAAAGTAAGGATGTAAAAATAAAAATAATAACAGCAACAACATATCACCTTCTATACCTGAAACCCTTCAGAAATGTTACGAAGCCAATGAAGTTGAGATTCCTTGATCCATCCATAAGTTCGAATCCCCTCAACAGTTGCCCTGTCTCCACTATCCAGAAAGTAGAGATTCAGTACACTGGTGTTGGCCAAATGGGTACCAAAGGCTCCATTTATATGGATATTATAATTTCCAAATCCATCAATATCTGCTAAAACATGCCCTCGATCATTATCAAAGCGATCATATGTGGATGGATTGATCTGGGAAACTGAATAATCCATAAGGGAGATGAAATACATCAACTCTTCACGGGTCATGGTAGATTCTTGGTCATGATTACCCAAAATGGCTGCCCACGGAATTTTAGATTCCATGGCTGGTCTGAAGGCTTTAATAAGAGATTCAGCAGCATCAGCAGTACTCGAACCAAATATATTGTCCCCTAGTTAAAATATGAGCATTTAACTTCAGAAAAATCTGGGCTTTTTGAAAATATTAAAATTATAATCATATAATAACAACAACATAAAACGATGACTTGCCCAAATGAAGAGGCTTAGGAGTACTGTGCTCCCATTATTTGTCTTGTTTTAAATCCAAGTTCCAACAAAGATACTAGAGGTAAGGAATATTTCATTTATGATATCGCAAGAAAAAAGGCAAAATCTAGATGCTCTTATAAAATTCTTCCTATCAGCATGTTTATCTAACCCCAAAACATGTCATAATGCCAGGTAAACAGGTAGTCTGGTAGGGGGTTATGTATACTTCCCAAATTTGGTAAAGTGATGAAATACCCTTGTCCTCTCAAAAAATTAAAATTAAAATAATATAGTCTTCTTCTCATCAGTCCTTTTTGGTAGTCTAGCAGCTCAGGTCAGCTTTCTAGACCCCAGAAGATTTAAAACAAACGGCAAAAGCTTGTCTACCCAATTTGTTTCTTGAACAGAACAATAGTTGGACCTTGTTTGAGTTACCTTTTGACAAAAAGCCAACTGAGTGCGACAAAGTGGTTTAATAGAAAGCAAAGCCAGACTTGAGTATTATACAAGTTCCTACTAGTAGACAAACCGTTGCTGTAAGTGCATGTTTACTTAAAGGTTTTGGCAGTAGCATACTATTTATCTGAGTTTACAGTTGCTATATAATTTCAGTGAAGAGGTGGAAGAAAAAGTTGTCAAAAAGATGAATATGAGTAAGCTCCAATACCACATAAAACCGTATCACTATAAAACTAATTTGTACGCAACGTAGCAGGTGTCTTATGAATTGGGAGAGATTCAATGACAATATAATTGGCAACACTTTCCCTCATAACATTCTATTAGCACGCTGGTCTTTACACACCCCAATTTGATGTCATCATATAGCAGTATCAAATGAGGTGTAGCTCTGTATGCATTTCTCGAATTATGTCCTTTAAAAAATTGATTCATGTAAAATGTTTTAGTCTAACATATTTCAAGGAACTCCAATGTTAGCATCCTTTGTTAGGATTCATGAACTCATAAAACTATTCAGTTCTCGTCAACGTAGTAGTATCCACAAAGAATCACAATGATCATATGCTTGCCAATAAGAGCATGCATTTGGTTATACCGCATTTAGATATATTCCAATATTTACAGAGGATAATCTGAACTAGTTATGCTGAATACAGTATTCTCAGGGGTTCTGGTTATAGTCTCCACTAAATATTAGTAGTGGTTACGCAGTTTTGATGGAAATTTGTGCCCATTTAGAAGACAGACATTCAGTTAGTACCATAACCGGAATCCCTCATCTCAAAATCCTAAGTATACCATACATATATCCTGTGCCTCTTAAATTATAATGTGTTGAACGCCAACTTTATAAAAATTTCCACTGATACTAAACTAGTTATTCAATAATGAAAACCAATAGAGATAAAATCAAAGTAAGGAATACCTGTAAAAGCAATAAAATCCGGTTTCTCCGTCGCAATTAGTTTTCGAATAAATTGAGTTGTGTTAAGATCAGAACAAAACATAAACTCAGAAGCTAATACATCTCTACATCTACTCAAAACCCCAGTACCATAATGCATATCAGCAACCTAAAAAACAACATTTATTATCAAAATTCAAAACATTCCTATCAAACAAACTGTAGAAAAGATGAATTTGAATCAATACCTGAAGAATCTTGAAAGTTCCATCATAGTTAAATCTCAAAGGAAGATCGGGTGTTCTCTTGATTCTAATTAATTCTTGTCCAAACATCAATTTTTGAAAGATAAGTGTTTGAATAATGTACAATATCATAGAAATGAAGAAGATATAGAGAGAGTGTGTCATCCATGTTTCTCTTATTGAAGAAGAAGAAACCATAACTAGATTCTGTGCTTGTGTGCTTGTTGACTAAACTCTATTTCAAGTTCTCAACTTTGTCAGTGTGACTGAGAGTGACACTACAACTGGACTGCATCAAGTCATCAATCATCATCATTCTATTGGGCTTGGACTTGGTCCGAATGAGTACTCAGGCGGGTTCAAATTAACCAGCCCAAATACTGAAATACCCCAAAACTGGTCAAGGGACTGGAGGTCCCAGACTACTTTAGGCTCCTAAGAGCATCTGTAATGGGTAGTGTAAAAAATACCCTCCACGTCGGATTAAATAGCCTAATGCAAGACACAACGGCGTCCCTAATGCAACAGGTAAAACTTGTTATAACCACATACCATACGTAACATGAGGTTGCGTACAGTATACACGCAACATGAGGTGCGTTTCAGGGTGGCAATCAGGTCAGGTCTGTCGGGTTTTCAGGTCTGAACCCCTAAACCTGAACCTGGCCTGATTGTAAAAAAAATTCTAAACCTTAAACCTGAACCTGACCCGTCGGGTTTTCAGGTTAGGTTCAGGTAGACCTGAAAATCTGCTTCCTGCTGTCGATCACTCGATCATACATTCATTAATTCATACATAAGAATTTTGAATTTATATGAATTAACAACATTCAAGTATTCAACAGTAATTTATAAGCTTGATCACACATTCAGTTCAATTCAAGAGTAATTAACAACATTCAATTCAATTGTAATTAACATTGCTTAACAATTTAACATGTCTTTAATTCGATCGTACTGGTGAGACAAACGGAGATGTCGAGATGAATTTGAAAGCCAACCATGAATATCTTAAAAACTTATACAGATCTGAAATGTTCAATAGCAGATCCGGATTTTTCTTTTTGTCTTCATGAATTTTGAGCTAGATCTGCAACCATACAAGAAATAATTTTAACAATAGAAAAACAGAACTCCAACTTTGAAGGGCTTCATCATCATCAAGAACAACTACTGCAGATCTACATCGGATCTCGAAAATAAAGGTTGGAGAAGAGATGTCTATATAAGATCTACCCATTCTTTCTTGTCATTCAAGCATCATTTGTTGTGTCAGTTGTATTTCCATCAGGTGAGTTAGAAATGGGTGAGTTAATAAAAAGTAGCCGTGGTGAAGAATGAAGAAAGAAAATGAACCATCGATTTCCATTGAGATTGGTTGGAGAAGAAGAAGAAGAATAGAATCATAAGGGTTTTTTTTTTTTCACACCAAATGCCTAAATGGACCTCCTAGATTAAAAAAATTTTTTTTCCAGGTTTTCGGGTAGACCTAAAAACCCGATGGGTCTACCTGAACCTGACCTGATAAAAATCAGGTTTATCAAGTCGACCCGAAATAGATCCAAACCCCTCAAAATGCAAACCCAAACCTGACCCAGAACAGGTCAGGTTCAGGTCGGGTTTCGGGTCTTCAGGTCAGATTGCCACCTTTACCAACGATTGCAACAAAAAGAGTTGCAAACCGTGTTTTAAAATTTGAAAGCATACACAACAGTTGTGAACAGCACAACCATGATCCATGCACATACACAGCTTTGGTACTATTACTGAGATTCAATGACTTACCTCCTTCATTCTCCACCATGAGCAGGTGCTCCATCATCATCCTCTGACTCAGAATCAATCAAAATTGTATCTCCACCTCGGCACAGATCTGCTGAGTATACCTCCCATATCGACTCCAAGGAAGGCGAATATCACGAACAGGCTCTCCCATGTCAGAATTCAACCAAGGTTTGAAATCTTTCCACTTTTCTTGAGTGATTCTTGCTGGAAATTGGGGGAAGAAATTTGTAATCTCAATTTCAATAGATGGTTCAGCTTCAGCAACAAGGGTACAAAATTCATGAAGACCATCATCCCTAAAGCTCTGGAAATTGTCAAAGTGCCTCTCAAACATTGATCTTCTCATAGAGGCAAAGAGCCGTTCCATCACCGATGTAAATCTTCTAGCTCTAGCCCATCTCTTGCTCTCCACTCTTTGTTCCTCCTTCGATCAGACAAATCCAATAGCAACCATGCTCAATTAATGCCTTGGCGCTTCATTTTTCAAAGTTTGTCTTCATCTTTATTAGTTATTTTTGTAATTTGAGTATCATTGGGCTCCTCTGTGGGCCTCTGGTTGTTATTTGTTGAAACAGGCTTCAAAAAGCCATGTTTGTTTACCTGTATGTGAGGTACACCTTTACGTCCCCCTCACAATGTTTCTATGCTTTATCAATAAACCAAAAATTTATTTTTTAAAAAAAAACGTACTATACATCTTTTCCAAATTGCAGCAATGAAGTTATACAAAACTTAAACCCAGGCCTCTCAATTTGGACTAAAGGATAAAATCTTTTAATGCTATGAGCCCAAACCCATTTAGTTTGTTGTTTCTTAAGCCCAAATACCCAATAACTTTCCCATTAAGTAATCCCAACAGCCCAATTTCACTTACTAACACACCTGCGTTTAAACTTCAAATACTCAAAGCCCAAAAAAGGCCCGAGCTTGTATAACCATGGGCCTTAGAAAAAAAATTCCTTCGACCCCAAGTAATCTTTTCTATAAATTCACTAAAACAAAACCCTAATTTTATTAATCATCTTTGATCTCATTCTTTATCATTTCTTCTTGATTTTCTTGCGTTTTTCTATCAAATCCACCATATCTTTCTATCCATCAATCAAATCAACCATGGCTACTACTACTACTATTACTACCCAGGCACAACTATTAGGTCCACCAGAACTATACAAAGAAGATCTTACAGCAAACAACCAAGTTGTTGATCTTTCTACAAAAGTTGCAGGTCCCATTGTTGATGATGGTATTGAAGATGATGGTACTTCTGCTGTGATGGGTTTTACAGAAACTTGTTCTGCAACTTTTCTTAAAACTGGTAACCCTTGTCTTGATTTTTTCTTTCATATTCTACCTGATACACCTAAGGAAAGTTTGATAAAAAGATTAGAGTTAGCTTGGAAATATAATCCATTAATGACTTTGAAACTTATTTGTCATTTAAGAGGGGTTAGAGGTACTGGCAAATCTGATAAAAATGGGTTTTATGTTGCTGCATTATGGTTACATGAAAATCATCCAAATACATTAGCTTTGAATGTTAAGTGGTTTGCTGAATTTGGATATCTTAAAGATTTGCTTGAAATTTTATATCGATTGCTTGGGGGTTTAGAGGTTCGAAAGGAAGATAAGACAAAGAGAGATAATAGTCTCTTGTCTTGGAAGAGAGGTAAAAGAATGGAGAAAACAGTGAAGGAAGTTGTTTGGCGTAAAGGTAGAAGAGAGGTTGTCGAAAAGAGTGCTTTTAAAGCTAGAAGAAGTTCTAATCCTAGGGAGAAGAAGAAATGTAAGAAGGATGCAGAGGACCCTGCAGTGAAATTGGAAAGGCTTAATCTTAATGAGAAGAAACGAAAAGAGAAGATGGAACGGGATGCTTCGGAGATTAAAACTCCAAAAATTTTGAAAAAGAAGAAAATTGTTGAAGTTGGGAAAAAAGCCCTTCAAAGGTATGCTAATGATCCCAATTATCGTTTCTTGTATGAGAAAATTTCTGATCACTTTGCAGAACTCTTGGTTTCGGATATCAAGTTCTTGAAATCTAAACAATTTGGAAAAATTAGTTTGGCTGCTAAATGGTGTCCCTCTCTAGATTCTTGTTATGATCGAGCAACCCTTATTTGTGAGAGTATTGCAAGGAAAGTGTTTCCGCGAGCTAGCTATTCAGAGTATGAAGGAATTGAGGAAGCTCACTATGCTTATAGAGTTCGTGATCGTCTACGAAAAGAAGTCCTTGCTCCTCTTCGTCAGGCTCTAGAGCTTCCAGAGATCTACATGACTGCAAAGAAGTGGGATTCTCTTCCATACCAACGTGTGGCTTCAGTGGCTATGAAACTATACAAGCGACTCTTTATGGAGCACGACAGTGAGCGGTTCACTGGTTATCTTCAGGATGTAAGTGAAGGAAAAGCGAAGATCGCTGCTGGAGCTTTGCTTCCGCATGAAATCATAAGCTCCTTAGACAGAGATGGGGAAGAACTTAGTCAGGTTGCTGAGCTGCAGTGGAAGAGAATGGTTGAAGACCTTTCCGCAAAGGGTACATTGAACAATTGTATTGCTGTGTGTGATGTGTCGGGAAGCATGAGTGGATTGCCTATGGAAGTTTGTATAGCACTTGGACTTTTGATTTCAGAATTGAGCTCAGGGCCATGGAAAGGTAAGGTAATCACATTCAGTGAACACCCAACTCTCCAAGTAGTCAAAGGAGATTCACTTGCAGAAAAGAAACAATTTGTTGCAGATATGCATTGGGGAATGAACACGGATTTCCAGAAAGTCTTTGATTTACTACTTGCAGTTGCAGTTAAAGGGAAGCTGAATGAATCGAAAATGATAAAGAGGATATTTGTGTTTAGCGACATGGAATTTGATCAAGCTTCTACCAATGACTGGGAAACAGATTACCAAGTCATTCAAAAGAAGTTCAACGAACAGGGATATGGTTCAGCTATACCTGAGATTGTTTTCTGGAATCTGCGAGATTCACGTTCGACACCAATAGCAGGAAAACAGAATGGAGCTGCACTTGTAAGCGGGTTTTCGAAAAACATATTGAACTTGTTTTTAGAGGGTGATGGCCCTTTGAATCCAGAAGTTATCATGGAATCTGCCATCTCTGGACCAGAGTACAACAATCTTCATGTATTTGATTAAACCATCTTTCAACTGAATTTTCAATTTATCGAATAAAATTACAATTTTCTTTTCAATTATTGTAAATTTTTGTTCATAGTTTAGCTGTTACAATTTCTTTTTCGACTAAACCAAGATTAGGCAAAGCATCTTTCAAAGTACCCTTCCTTATCTCACCATAAACCTCACCATACCAATTCTTTAACCTTAACTTCTCCCCTAAGCTAAATGCAGCCTCAACAGTCTCTTCTGCACTATCATACGCAGAATCAACAATTCCCATTTCCACACCCACTTCAGCCTTTATTTTCACCCCATGCAAAGCAACATCACGCAAATTCCTCGGCGATCCAATCTTTAATTTTAACAAATCCATGAAATAACCGGGAACAGTGATTGCAATATCAATCTCACTCATATACAAAAACCCCCGATCTTTTCTCATTAAAACAAAATCGTGACAAATCGCCAGCAGAAATCCGGCGGCAGCAGCATGACCGGTGACAGCGGCGATGGTCGGAAGTGGAAGAGAGATTAAATCGGCGATTAATGGTTTGAATTGTTGGAGTAAATGGTAAAGACGATCTCGGAATTGAGTTGGACCTTTGGATTGAGCCCAACCAAGATCGAAACCGTTGGAAAAGAACTTGCCTTGTGCTGTAGTAATCAAAACCGAACCGGGTTTGGATTTGGATCGAACTATACCCAACAGAGTTCTTATTTCAGAGATTAGAGTTAGAGACAAACGGTGTTCGGAAGTAGTGCCGATTAAGGTCAGAATGAAAATGTTGCCATGAGTCTCTAATGTGCACATTTTGTGATGAAGTAGATGGCAAACTGCTGATGTTTGGTTCAAAACAAAATGGTTATATAAATGATGAAATGAAGAAGAAAGTGTATGGATCATCAAACAAAATTGTTTGGGTTGGCCATAGATTATATCAATGCACCCTCTTTAGCAAAAAAAAAATACTTGTTGTTATCTATTTAGAGTTATTGGTGATTTTGGATACACCAATATGTTTGTAGTATGTGCTAAAGTTTTGCTTGCTTTGAGGTTTTGGCGAAGTTATTCTTGTTGGCAATGTACAAGACTCATACCACAAACAAGCACCGAGAGCTTGCTAAACCTGCTGCATTCCCTGTGCTGCCAGCCTGCCACTCGCCATGTCTTCTCTCTGTTCACTTGCTGAAGCTAACAGTTAAAGACCATCTGTGTAACTATACACCCCCATCCCCACAGTCCCAGACAAGACACACACAAAAATTAAGGTTGCTGCATCTCTAATCTCTGCCCCTAATACTCCAGCTTGCTACCTCCTGGCTGCAAAGAAAAAAAAAAACTCCTGCCTGCCATCAGGTCCTTCCATGATCCTATCTAAACAATAAGTTGCGGAAGGTGTGATCCCTTCTCTGATCCAGACTATGCAAGTCCATGTTTAACTAGGCCAAGATCTGAACACTTTTCCTGTGTAACAACTTTGTTCCTGGTTCACCACAGTATGTACCCACACATATATCCAGCGGCAGACCCTGAGTTTGTAAGCTAGGCCATGTTTGTATGAACTCCTACAAACATGGCCTACTATTGTGGCTGATCAAACCCTGGAGGTTTTTTGACAGTTAGTCCCAAGGCCTTGGACCCATCCTCCCAAGTCTTGACCAGTAGACCTCTCGACTCAACCCTGCAGTTAATGGTTAAAGGGAGAACGCCTATTTCACCCTGTCAGACTCAAAGATGACGTAAACTCCGTCGACAAGCTAGAATGTACGAAGAAAAGATCGTGACACAGGTCACACTAAAAGAATTACCCCATTAGTAATTAGTAATTGATCGGCCCTATAAACTTACAAAATTATAAAAACAGAAGAACCTTGTTGATTTAGTATCTAAGGAAGGTGGTTCACCATTTATTATAAATTGGAGTACTTACTAATTTTTAATACAGGAACCCCTACTAATGCTATTTTTGCACACCTGTAAGAAGTCTACATTACATGGAACTACTCTGTTGTGACTTGTAACAGATGTATTACATTAGAGGTTCTTCTTTCAAAGATATATCTCCATGTCTTCAACTGAAATACTCAGGTTCTCACCTTCTATAAAACCGCTAGTACCCGCGTAATTCTTATACTCATCATTTTCATTATCCCAAAACTGATTTTCCTGAACATGATTCTCTACATTTTTCATTGAACTCTCACCAGTTCCTTGCAAGCTACCAGCGTCTACGGCACTTCCAGCATCAGTTGCTGCCTTCTGTATCGACTTGGGAGACATATCAGTACGAAGGAAATGCGGCAAATACATTGGGAAGTTGAGTTGTTTTACTACAGAAGGACCTCTTAAACAGAACAAAGCAGTGTCATGAGCCACAGCTGCAGCCTCTGGAGTATTATATGAACCCAACCATAAACGTTCTTGTGTATTTGGAACTCGAATCTCAGATACCCATTTTCCCCATTTTCGACATCTAATTCCTTTGTACTTTCGACTAGCTCCTGCAGAAGTATTACTACTTTCTTCCATTTGATTATGATTATTCATCCCCAACAATATGAATAATATTGCCTACTCTCCTTTGTATTGCTGGATATATGAATATGAATTTGAATGGGTTGAATGAAAACAAATCACATGAACACTTGTATATATATAGGTTGAAGAAGGGAAAAGTCAGCCATGAATCTAAATCAAAAGTGGCCAAGTAGGGGTTGACCCAGTATCAAAAAAATGGCAATGAATACACAAAGGTTTGAGTTTTGGTAAAAGTCAATATTGTCTTGGTCAAAATTGGAGGTGGGACTATAGATTATTGGACGGTGCTGCCATGTAATCATCTTTACTGCTCATTAACAAATTGTACACATTAATGGGGTGGGCTAGTTAAGCCTGAAACTTATTGGGCCTATATTGCTCCAACTCTTCATCAAGTCCCTCTCACAGTGGTACAGTGTGGGCTGTCATGGTGGTGATTAGTGAAATGGAATATCCCTAACTGACATGAAGGTGCGTGGTAGTTAAACTGCATAAAGAGAATAGAGGACCAAGTACATCAGTACTAGGAAAGCTATCTGCCAACTGATGATGCTGCAATTCATCCTTTAAGGTACATTCATGGCCAGCATTGATTGATATCAGTTTTACTAGTTCCAACATTTCATGGTATAGGCTAACGTGGATGCAGGTTCTATTACTATATTTGTTACAGTAGTGACCAAGCAACACCAAACCATGCAACATACTAACATAGTTGATAGTACTACATATTATTTCGTTTGCAACCAACTTTTTCTTTCTGAAAAACAGATGTGGGCAACAGGCATGCAGCACCAGTAGGCAGTACAAATGTACATACAATCTCTAATGGTGTTGATGATGACTTGAATCTATTTTCTTTTGGGTCCAAAACCAATTCATGAGTAGGTTTAGAATTGAAGTTAAAAAGTTTATCTCATGAAGGTGCATTGAACATACTGTAATGGAAAATCAAGTTGTATATCACTGACTCTTTACAGTGAAATTAAAAGAATGTTTTTATTATCATGAAAAATTAAAAGAATGTTGACAATAGATAGAATATAATAAAATTATGCGGATCAGAAGAAAACCCCTAACCAGTTGATCGGGATATATTGATGATATTGTGCAGGTCAATGAAGTAATCGAAATGGTGATAGAATTGATCATATATACCATTCAAATGGATATTATTTTGGACCACGAACTAACATTCATTCATTATTTGAAGTAGAAGTATATGTATGTATCTAGCTATAAAATATTGAAATGGTCCAGATGATAGATGCTCCATCTGCATAATGCGCAGAATGAAGGATATGCACGGGTTATCTTCAAAACAAGCTTGTGGTCCAATTTGCAAATGTGAAACAACTCACCATCTTCATCAGGTTTCTTATCAGAATTTGAAGGTTACAAACCTGTAAAATAACTCAAATTCCAAATATGGAATGTTGTATTACAATGCACAACAAGAACAATGTTAAAGGTTTCAGAAGCAGACTTTGTTGATGGTTTGAAAGCTGAAACTGTGGACAGATACATAGTCCCACATCAAATGTGATTTTCAACAGCAAAGTTAAGCCATATAAGCTTTGTATGTTAGCTAGAAACTCACAAAAGTGACAAAACCAATAAGGCCCATGGGCCATGAGTGGGCCATGTACGACCACTTTTGGATATTCTTTACTAGGGCATTATAGTTGCTTTTGTAGTAGTTTTGTTTGTGATCTTCTTGCTTTTCCAAAAGCAAAATGGGATTTCATCAGTATAAACAATATAATATTTAATCAAGTTGAGCTTTCATGTCAAAATGTTTTAATGGTGTGCCCTGAAAAAATAGTTTGAAGCACAGAAAAGATGAGAAAATGAAGAAGAGAGAAAAAAAAATCCAAAATAAACATACAGACATGAATTTTGGGATTTTTGGACTCACCCGACATATAATGGATTAATGGACCTCCTAAATCGGACGAATATAATGCATATGATTAACAAAGAGGAAAGATATTTGTGAGCAAGAAGGTCCTTGTGTGCTTGGAAATTACTGTAGGACATCAGTAGAAGACCATGTGAATATCTGATGGGGTCCTGCAAATTATATATGCTACTAGTGGATTTTCTTGTCCTAAATAAGTTGTTCATACTTCATGAAGACAAACTCTTTTGATGTTGATTGTACTTACTAAATAACACCTAGCTGGACTACTGACCTCTCCATCTTCTCTTTTGATGTTTACAAACTTTATTCTGCAGCCACATGGATAGATTCTGTGGTTATGTACTAAGCAAACACTAGCCATTTTGGTCGGAATAATTCCCATCATCTTCAAATCTTACTAAAACCGCGCTTAACTAACTCTTACTACTTGGTATCCAAATCCATACATGTAAGTGTGAATAGATTTTGACCATGAAAACTGTTCATGATTCATGAATATATCCATCCATGATTCTATGAATATGTATATGTAGGTTTTAATTATATTAACTAGTTTTGTAAATTATATATCATTTTTTTTATTGGCAAAACGGCCCCTTTTAAATTGTGTGGCAAAACTTATATCAAACAATCAGCTGCTGACGTATTTCATTCGAACCCACAACCTCTCCACTTTGAGAGAAGGACGCTACTGTTCAGCCACAGGCCCATTTACAAAATGTTGTGGTAAGTCTGTTTTTAATAAGATCAGTAACTCGATAATGTTAGCGGGATTTGAACCCTAGACCTTTAGTATCATCACCCAAAGGTTTTATCAAATCAATAACTCGGTATTGTTGGCAAATTTGAACCCATACCTCTGGTTTTATCACCCAAAGGTTTGTGAATTAAATCACACCAGGTAAGTAGGAAATAGGAATTCCATGTTCTTTATGTAGTGTCTGATGTTGCAAGGTGCTTTAGATTCAAGAAACTATTATGTGCAACTCATATATGGCTGTTGCAGTCTGAGAGGCCAGTGAGATCTGCATGAGGAAGTTCTGAACTCAGTTCCTATAGAGGGACCCTTTCTGTGGGATAGAGCACATGTTTCTGCTCTTTCTTTTTGGTTTCACAGTCTGCACATTTGTGCATGCTGACCCAAGTGTAACAGCTTCATTCAAAATGGTTGGCACTTGGCACGACATATCCGAAAAATGTATTATTGGTAGGATTGGTCGAGTTTATAAATTAAATACACAACTTAATCAAGAATAATCAATAATACAAAATACATTAAATTTGTTATTTTTCTCATTCCAAACCAATATATGTTAAACACAATCAACACCAAAACTTTTATGATCACTCCTTCATCTCAACATTCCAAGACACCTATATCATTTTGTTTCCCTCTTTCTATCTTCTTTTGAAAGGTCATTCTGACTAGAGAAAAAATTGCAATGTACAAGATTTACAGTTCCTTTTTAAGTCCTTTCCATCCCTTCCCTTATCTAAATTTTCCTGCTTTTCTTAAAGAGCAAGATCATTGAATGGATGGAATAATGGATGGCTTTGAAAGTTCAACTCCCTTTTCTCTTTTCCTCAAATAGTGGAGCATCTTTCTTGGTACCACAATATAATTCTCATAGTTACAAAAGCACTACCAAAATCCTCCTTTTGCTCAATAATCACCCTTAGCTTCCACATATTCTCAAATCATATCATGTCTCTGTCTTGCTCTAACTCAATTATAATGACGATGTTGGTAAGCTATATAAGTCTTTAAGATGTTTGGCTTCAGCTTTCCAGCTGCACTCGATGTCTTCCGAGATCTTCCTGGCATCCATTGACGTACCAAGGAGACCGCGTTTGGTGAACCCCACTGAATATAGCCCACACTCACCCTTCCAACCATGGGGGAACTCCCTTCTAGGGAGCCCATTTTTTTCCGAGAAAAGCTTATTATCCTGACAACAAGGTAATTAACATATAAGTTCTTCTGCCTAAGGAAAACAAACTAAATTGTTGTAATTTTGTGAATTAAATGGTTGTAAAATAAAATTTCATTTGTGTCGTTTTAGAAGTTCCTAGAAACTTTTAAATCATTCTAAGTACTATAAAATTAATCGAAAGAATCATATTATATTATACCTTTAGCCACGAGGGTACATTGCTTTTGTAACCAGTTGCCAAGATGACTGCATCAAAATCCCCTACACTCCCATCTGTGAACTCTGCTGTATTACGCGTTAATCGCTTTAGTCCAGTGCAGACCTGCACCATTGCAAATAGATATTAGTACTTTCACTCCACATCAATGCTACCATATTTTTAATCGAAAATTATCACAGTTGAACACTACTAACCTTAATTTCCCCAGTTCTGATCTTAGCAAGTGTTCCGACGTCCAAAACAGGTGTTTTGCCAGACTTGTTTTTGAGTTGAAGTGGACCAAGACTTGGCCTAGTGAGGCCAAGATGGGCTGTGTTCCCGAGTAAAACTCGTGATACTAGAAGTAAAAATCGATCGACAAGTCTTATGGGAAGCCATTTGAGCAACCACATGGACAGCCCAAAAGTTGATTTTCCCAGCATCTCTCGTGGTAAGACGTGCACCTGCAACCAAAAAGGACCCCAAAAAGCTTAAAAAGATAGGCTAAAGATGAAGTGATGGGTGATCCCCCACCCCTCTTGTGTAGGGACTTGTTTCTAGGCCACGAGGACTCCATACATTTTTCCTATTCTTTTTAGTCTGCAAGTTTGGTTCTTTACAGTAATAATTTTAATAGAAAGAAACAAACAGAATGGATGTTTTAAGATCCTTGATTCTGAGCATGCTGGTGAACTCCAAGAAAGTTGAAGAACAAAGATTTCACACAGTTAGTTTTTAAGGAATATACCATTGGAACTTGTAGTCACTAATACAGCATTTATAAAAACTCCTAAACATTTTTTTTTTTTTT
>JABWDY010001561.1:0-12107 GCA_013358455.1 Thalictrum thalictroides | reverse complement strand
ATGAAGGTGGTGATGATGAGTGAAGAGAAAAAGATGAATGAAAGATAATAGAGGGTGATGAGGGGGGAAGAAGATGAAGGTGTTTACTAATGAGAGAAAACCGCAAGAGTGAGAGAGAGTGTCACATCCATTGAAGAACAAAAAGGAGAGGAGTTGGTGTTGCGCCCCTGGTTTATGGTTAAAAGTTAAAAGGGATTTTTAGACTTAACCCCCCTTATTATGTCCACGTTTTGCGTTAACCCCCCTTTTTGTCCAAAAGTTGTCTTAACCCCCTTCCGTTTACCTGCCGTCCAACTTAACGCCCAAATTTTTTTCTCCTGACCTAAATACCCCTAACACTTTGTTTTGACTTAACCCCCTAACAGAACTTGCAGAAAGAAGTTGTTGTCGATTCTGTTTCTCTAAACCACCATGGCCACCACCAACACTACCAGATGGAGGTGGTTATGAAGAAGAAGAAATGAAGCTAGACTGATATGGCATAAATTGAAGAACAATAACTCTTTTTTTTCCATGAACATAATTCATAAAACAAAAGATTTTGCAACTTTTCAAGAAGTCAAAATTAAAAACAACCAAAAATAAGTGCAAAACTACTGGTAATAAATAACTCAATCAAAAACTACTATTTCTTCATACAGAAACCAACCTAAGTTTAATCATCAAATAAACCAAAACCCATTTCCTCGTTCGACTCTTCAGCAGGTTCTTCCTTCTGCAGCAACTGCAAACTTGCTAGGATCCTTCAAGTATTCCTTGACTTCGTTAGCTTGAGGGAAAGAGGTCTCTGTGGCAACTGCAAGAACATTCTTGTATGCATTGATAAACATGTGAGGAGCAGTAGCTAGTGTTGGGTATGAAATAGCCAGTGCAAGCGAAGTAACCATGGAAACACCAGCAGCAAACGTCCCAATCAAGTCATCCTCTGTGAGATCAAGTGTGTTATGTGTAAGAATCAGTAGTAGTTGTTGCTGATGATGGTGTTCATGAAGATTGAAATCGCTTGGTTGATGCAGAAATCGGAAGAATCATGTTGTTGTTGTTCAATTTCTTCATGCCTTAACCAATTCATGTTTTGAGATAACCCACCAAAATTGATAGAAAATTTATCAAATACAAAATGGGTATCCTTGAAATCAATCCAGGAACATCGAGTCCTTGATGGATCAATCAATCAACGATCCAGGATTTCTCACAAAAAAAATAAAAAAAACAAACAAACAAAAAAATATTTCCTACACACAAACAGAAACAATGATAATTGATTTCAAGAAGATGATCCAATAAAAAGATCAAGAATCAAAGATGATGAAGAGAAGATAAGAAAGAAAAAACCCACCAATCTTAAGATCTAATGAGAGAAGGGGGAGGCATAAGAAGAAGAAAAGAGGGTCTGTTCATCATCCCTTTTCTTTTCTTTTATTTCTTTCTCAAATGTTGTTTTGATTCAATTTAATACAGGTAAATATTATTAGAATTAGGCTAGCTAAAGTGCTAAACGGTGAGAAATTGTTTTGAATCTGAGATTTTGGAAGAACAAAATACATAGAAAGGAGAAACAAAAAAAAGAAGAGTCAGTGATCCTCTTTTCTGGGGGGGGGTTTAACTGAAAACATAATGTTAGGGTATTTAGGTCAACAAATTTTTTTGTAGGCGTTAATTTGGATGGGAGGTAAACGGAAGGGGGTTAAGACAACTTTTGGACAAAAGGAGGGGTTAACGCAAAACGTGGACATAATAAGGGGGGTTAAGTCTAAAAATCCCATTAAAAAAAATAAAAATTGATCAATGGTCATATATTATTACAAAATATGCCAGACTCTAAAAATACCAGAAGAGAATTGTTGATTAAAATGATTAATATAGTTTACAAATTTTATTGGGGAAGCTCTACCTAAAATAAAATGCTGAAACACTAGAGGACATACTGCGATCAGGCTTTCATATTACCCCATTAAAGCCCAACCCAAGAGACTTCAAATATCCAACCCAAATCCAAAAGTAATTGGGTCAAACTTGGGTACCCATTGATACTGACATTCAACTACATCAAACTTTAACTTTCCCAAAAAGGACAAAACCTTTTCTAATAATTACGAAGAATACACAACTAAGCTGTGATCACAGTGAACGAGTAGATCTTATTATCTTCCTCACAAAGCTTTGATCCTTATCGCGAAATTGAAGTTTTGGGTGTTTGAAATCATCATGGATGCTTTAAGAAAACAAGCTAGCAAGTTTAAAGAACAAGTTGCTAAACAACAACAGGTCTTCCTTTCTTCTTCTTCTTGTTAACTTTCCCTTTTTAAGTTCATGTTTTCTTCTTCTTTTTCTTCATCAAGTTGTTCTTTTTTATGTGAATTAAGCATGAATTGAGTTTATTTAGAAGGAATTAAGAATACCCATTATTTGTTTATCAAGTAGTTTGTAAATATTTGAAAAATTCCTAAAAATGGAGGTTTATTAGTTCTATTTGATTGAATTTTGATGGAAATGCTGAAAACAAGTGTTATGTACGAAATTGTAAAAAACCCATGTTTTATATATTGTAAGAGATTCTTTTTGAATGGGTTGTTGATCAATTAGTATATAGAACTTTGGAATATCAATTGAACATACCCAATATAGAGTACCATGATTAAAACGTTGATGGAATTGGGCATATTGATTAGTGATATGGAAATGAAGGTTCTGGAGTCAGGAAGAATCATCGAAGTTTAGTCTCATTTAGTCATATTGTTAACCAGAAATTACAGATAAATGTCGAAATGAAGTGGACTGATTGAAGTGTAAAAGGGTGTAGGAATTGCGTATAGTATAATGACTGTTCATTGTTCTTTAATATATTTCTAAGGTCTAAGTAATTATTTTGGTTAGTAGTTATTGCTTAAGTTGTTGTGTAAAGAATAAAATCTCAATGGTCTTGAGATCAGGACTGGTTTAACATTACTTTGTTACGTTTTTTTTTTTTTTTTTTGAATTTCAGTTAGTAATAAAGCAATTTAGTGGGACTGGTTATGAACATTCTGATGCAGTTGTGATAGATGACGTCGAGCTACAAAGACACCAACAGCTTGAAAAGCTATACAGATCAACTCGAGCAGGCAAGGTAGAGATAGCTTAGTGTAGTGTTTATTTCATATACTTTTTTCTGTTATTTTCTTCTTGTTACTATAGCATGCGTTATCTGATTGTCTAACTGGAGAAAAATCTGATTTGAGTTTGAGGCTTGAGATGGCATATTAATATAAGTATAATGTGACACCATTAATCTCTTTAAGTCTTTAACTATACTTGTAAAGTTTTCCGGGGAATACTTAGTTGGGGGAAGGGGAACCGGTTATATTGTGGTCTGCATGTTGCCTCTATGTGGGACTTCAATACTGGAAGAACCTCCTGCCAAGTAAGTTTACATTGTGAGGACTAAAGAGCTGGGCAACTTTTCGTCAATCTAGTCTTCTTTTGGGATTTGGGTGTAAAAGGAACCAAGTGACGTGTTTCATCTTGAATTCTATTACACCTTGGGCCATATTACCATAGTTGTGTGGCTACTGTCATACTATCTATACCAACAAGTTACCCAACTTGCTTTCTTTGAGCTTTATTTGAGTTTTTTAATCATTGAAAATGAACTTCTGTAGGACCTTCATGTTGTAATAGCTAAGAAAATTATGTCCTGTGCTTTTTTCTGTTTTTTTTTTTCAGGATTTTCAGAAAGACATAGTTCGAGCAACTGAAGCATTTACAGCCCTTGGCACTAAGGACATTGAAATAGGTCAGTAATCAAGTTGTATTATCTAGAAATCACTGCATTCCTCAAATGAGTAACTTTCATTGTAAACTAGAAGCTGATACATCAGTAAATTTCACTATATTCATCACTGCATTTCACAATGAAATAGATGCTCCTAAATTGGACTCAGTCATCACTTCGAGGATCTTGATCCCTGAGGATTGTTCCCCTTTTTTGTTTCCTTTGTATAATTGTCTTACTTATCAGTTATCACAAAAGACAACTTCAGGACCTAAATTTTGATACAGGTATGGTAATCAGTCTAATCTCTCTGCATTCCAGGAACCAAACTATCCGAGGATTGTTGCAGATATGGAAGTGAGAACGTCAATGACAACATTCTAGCCAAAGCTGCATCTGTGTATGGTGATGCTCGCATCCATGTAGAGAAAGAGCAGGAGGACTTGAATAGGTTGTTATCTTCGCAGGTCGGCAATGCATTTTCTTTTCAGTTTTTATATTATCATTCTGAGTTTCTGACGTCAAGTTCAGGCTGTCAATGACATAAATTTATATAATGTTGCGAGGTAACTTTGAAAACTTACTTATGGAAGCATGGACTTACAAAATCATCTTGTGGTTTCAGATTTTAGAGCCTCTAAGAGCAATGATTACTGGTGCTCCTCTTGAAGATGCTCGCCATCTTGCTCAACGTTACAGTCGTATGAGACAAGAAGCAGAAACTCAGGTAATTAGATTGAAATTGATTCTTGCATTCGACACAAAGTCTAACCGTGGAACCACAGTTTCAGTCTTGCATTGTGTATATTCTAGCCCTTTCCTGATCATCTGATATCAATTGATCACGCAAACGCAAACAGGCAGCAGAGGTAGCAAGGAGACAAGTAAGAGTAAGAGAATTGCCCACTCCTGACAATTCTGCGAAGCTGCAAGCAGCAGAGCATAAAATGCAAGAAATCAAAGCCAACATGGCCGTTCTTGGGAAGGAAGCGGTGACTGCATTAGCTGCAGTTGAAGCACAGCAGCAGAGGCTGACATTTCAGAGGCTTGTGGCAATGGTAAGTATCTGTGAACCCCTGCTTCAGAATTTAGGTCGCTACTTGGAATAACAAAGTATGCAAGAGTCTTATATTTTCACTTTTATAAAGGTTGAGGGCGAAAAGACATTCCATCAAAGAGTTGCTGCAATCTTCGCTGAAATTGAAGCTGAGGTGATCTTCTTTGTAATTTTGGTTAAGTTTATTTTGTCAGTATATATTTCTGTTCCAGTTCATGGGATACTTTTTGAATGTGATGACAGATGGTCTCAGAAAAGCAACGGAAAGAGGCTGCTCCTCCTGTAATTCAATCCAACGGCTCTTCAGAGAATACAAAATATTTCCTGGCTGAAGTATGTTCTTAACTCTTAGTATACATTTATACTCCGAAGTCAAGAGTAAAGGTTTTACTTCAAGCGAGAAGAAATAAGAAATTGTTTGACTTTTGCAGGCAACACACTCTTTTACTGCTGCTTCTGAGAAGGAGTTGAGCCTAGCAGTCGGGGACTATGTTGTTGTTCGAAAGGTTCTTTATCTACCTTGAACTGAAGCTTTATTTGTTGCAGTACATTCATTAATACGTGTCACATAGTTTTCTTTTGCCATTCTCTGTCGCTTGTTTAAAATGCTTTCAACCTCATTTTCCAGGTGGCTCCATCAGGATGGTCCGAAGGAGAATGCCAAGGCAAAGCTGGATGGTTTCCAACAGCATATGTGGAAAAACGCCAAAGAATCCCTACTAGTAATGCGGCAACTGAAGTGTTTTAGACAATACATCTGGTTTGGAATTTATGTACTTAAGCTACAGAAGGTCATATCCTTGATGTATAATTTGACTGTGTGTACTAGGTTCCCTTGTATGATTCATAACAAAGAATTCGCTTCTTCTTTTGATCTTACGAAAAATTGGAAGCCTCTTCTTATCTGCCATTTTTATTTTAAACAGTCATCCTAACTGAATATAGTCTGTTCATCTATTGTGAGACTCCAAGACCATGACCTCTTTCTCATTTCGTATCACTTTCTCCAAGAAAGATTATTACTATTTACTAGTTTCCAGTAAAATAAATTCTGATTAACTAGATTTGCATTCACTACCAATTGACTGATGCAATTTGTGTTTGCAATTTTTGCTACAAGTATCCCTGTTTTGTTCATTATTCATTTGCATTGATTCAGCAGTACAGTTCGATAAAACAGAAAATAGCGATAAGTCTTTATCACCAACAGTTTCATGAGCTAAAATTTCACATTATGTTCGCAGAGCGTACATCTTAGGTTTAAGTACAATTACAAGAAAACCGCTTGGCGATGTGGTTGAGTTCACTACTGGTATCTACCTTTTCGATTATGTCAAGATTTTAAACAACTCGCTTCGATTGTTACTGGCAAGAGTATACCGCAATTGTAAGTAGCTGAGTATTTCTTTATAATTTCTCAGATATTGGATATGGAGGAACATGTCCAAGCATTTCCAGAGTGCCGAGATGACTGGCAAGAAATTGTCTGGTAAGAGTATACCACAATTGTAAGTAGCTGAGTATTTCTTTAGCTTCTTTTGTTTTTAAATTATGTTGAGGAACTCATATGAAGTGAAACTAGAGATGCATAAGCACCATCTTTAATCTTCATCAGAGTCTCATGTTTTCCTTTCTCAGCAATGACACCATTCTTCACTACCGCGATTATGTCAGCATTTTTTATGGTGGAGAGACGGTGAGCAACAACTATAGTTGTTCTGTTCACCATCACTTTGTCTAATGCATCTTGCACTATTCGTTCTGATTCTGCATCCAGTGCACTGGTTGCTTCATCAAGCAGAAGAATTTTGGGATCTTTTAGTATCGCTCTTGAAATGGCAATCCGTTGCTTCTGTCCACCTGACAATTGCACTCCTCTCTCCCCAACTGAAGTATCGTATCCTTGTGGTAATCCTGAAATGAAGTTATGCGCATTGGCTGCTTTCGTTGCAGTAATTATTTCTTCCTCAGTTGCTGCTCCTTGTTTACCATAGGCTATGTTTGCACGAATCGTCTCATTGAACAATATAGGTTCTTGACTCACCAATCCCATCTGTTGCCTTAACCAGCTTATCTTGAGCTTTTGGATTTCTACCCCATCGAGCGTTATAAAGCCCGAATCTGGATCATAGAACCTTTCTAACAGGCTTATGACTGTTGATTTCCCACTGCCACTCTCTCCTACAAGCGCAACAGTCTAAGGATAGGAATAAAAAACGAGAATCAGTATAAAAGCAAATTAAAAACAAAGAACGACGAAATCATGTTATAAAAAACTTGTGAGTAGTGAGTACCTTTCCAGACGGTATGCTTAAACACAGGTCTCTGAAGATCTGCACATCTGGACGCATATGGTATCTAAAACTAATATGGTGCAGATTAATGTCACCCGTAACACTGCTTAGTGTTGCACCCACATCGCTATTTGAATCTATCTTCGGCTTCCTATCTAGAATTTCGAAAATAGAAGCAGCAGAATCCTTAGCCTTGTTAGCATCTGGACCCATGGCACTGGTCTGCGAAAGTCCCATTGCTGCCATTGTCAAAGCAAAGAAAACCTGCACATAAATTCCAATTAGGAAATGCTAGACATGATACTGAACTTAATGGATTGAAAGAACATAGTTCCACCCTACCTTGAAAACTTCGGCAAATGTTGCTTTCTCATGTTGCACAAGTAGTGATCCGATGTAAAAAATAAGAGCATTATTGCAATAAAGAGCAAAGAAGGAAAAGCCATAGCCTACACCACTGACTAATCCTTGACGAACTCCATTTTTAATCGGAGCTTCACATTTATTCTGGTAAAGATCCATTATCCTCTGCTCTGCACAAAAGGATGCAACTGTTCGAATGCTACTCACAGCATCATTCGCAACTTGACTTGCTTCTTCGTACATCTCCTGTAAAATACACAATGCAAGTCTTTCATCTTTAAAAAGGTTGTCCATGGTTTACTGGTTTCTTTAGAAGTGAGGTAGAAACCAACCTTTGCATCTAGACTGAAACCCTTTAGAAACTTCATCTGCAAATATCCTTGAATGCCAACCAGTGGCAGCAAAAGCAAAACTATGAATGCAAGAATCCAATTAGCCTTGAATGCTATTATAAGTGCTGCTAGGACTGTTGCTATAGTCTGAGCTATCAGGGCCAAATAATCGCCTACAAGACTCTTCATGGATGCAGCATCAGCAGATAACCTTGCACCAATTGCCCCACTGAAACAAGAAGGTAACTTTTTTCAGTTATGGGAGTAAGGATGTTGGAGCAGATACAATTAACTATATTGAATGACTAACTAACCTTGAATGCGCAGGGTCATCAAACCAGCAAATTTCTTGGTAAACTACCTTTCCAAAGCACAAAGATCGGATACGTTGAATCAGCTTACCACCTGCAACTCCGAAGGAGTACCGCTCTATTGGTATAAAAATTTGAACAATAACACCAAGGAGTACAAACATGGATGCCCAAAACTTTGAATCTATACGGAGTTCATGTGGGGGTTCATAGAAGATTTTGATCGCAGTTGAGAGCAAGAATCCAAAGACGGGTAACATCACACCATGCACGACCGCACCCAAGAATCCAATTATCAAAAATTTAAATTCTGGCCTGTTCATGTTGGCTAGCCGCCTGACAGAAAAATTTTGCTTCTTCTCCTCATTGTTTTCACCCTTTTCAATGTTCCCATCACCTCTTGTATCACTCTCTGTATTGCCTGTAATGTATTCATAAGCAAGTGATAGAGACTGCCTTGCGCTTGAAGAAGAACCACTACTTGTGGATCTATTGACAATTTCATTCTTAGAGTACAAATCAGTACCATCTGGATCAGCATGTTGAACATCATCAGCTTGTTTAGCTCCTTTCTGCAAGCGGATAAGCTGTGAGTAAGCTCCTTCGGGGTCTTGGGTTAAGTCCACATGAGTTCCTATATCATGGTAAATAAAGTTAAGATCCCCATTGCGTAATGATCGACATAGTCATATACAACACAAGAATATATATATTCAACTACCTTGCTCTATGATTTTTCCTTGGTGGACAACTGCAATGGTATCAGCGTTCTGGATAGTTGTCAAACGATGTGCAACAACAACGGTTGTACGATTGGACATAATTCGTACCAATGCATCTTGAACTATACGCTCAGATTCAGCATCAAGCGCACTTGTTGCTTCGTCAAGAAGTAGGATCTTTGGGTTCTTTAAGATCGCCCTAGCTATTGCAATTCTCTGTTTTTGTCCGCCTGACAGTTGAGTTCCCCGCTCACCTACCATGGTGTCAAGTCCCTGGCAATGCAACCATGTCATCCCTTCATTCATTTTAAGTAAAATATAGAAGAAATGAAAACAACATTCAAGTATATACTGACCTTGGGTAATTTGTCAATGAACTTTGCAGCATTAGCAAGCTCAATTGCTGTCCTTATTTCATCATCTGTTGCGTTTTCCTTACCATATGCAATGTTTCCCTTTATTGTAGTTGTGAACAGAATTGGTTCCTGGCTAACAAGCCCGATTTTCTCCCTTATCCATTTCAGTTGCAGGTTCTTCAGGTTTATACCATCAATTAAAACTTCACCTTCAAGGGGATCATAGAATCTTTCAATCAGACTGATCACTGTTGATTTCCCACTTCCGCTCTGTCCAACTAGAGCTGCGGTTTTTCCAGATGGAACAGACAATGAAAAGCCAGAAAATATTTGGACATCAGGCCTAGCTGGATATCTGAAGTAAACATCTTTCAGTTCTATGTCCCCCTTGATCTCTTGCGGCACAATCCCATTTTTGTCGTAGGAATCTATCAACGGTTTCCTTTTTATTGCTTCAAACATCTTGTAGGCTGCAGCTTGCCCAGAAGCGAATGCATTAAAGCAAGGTGAAGCATTACCTAAGGACCTATTTCAAGAACACAAAAGGAGGTGAGGGAAAAAACAATATCTAACTAAATCTACACAGAAAGCTTTGTGGGTTATGTTCTGTTTATGCTTACTTACATTCCACCAGCCATGATTGCAAAGATGACATTAATAACTTGTCCGCCGTTGTAACCATGCTCGATGATCATCTTGCTGCCAAACCACACAGCTAGTCCATAAGTACTGAAAAGGACTAAAAGAAGTGAGCCGATACCAAAACCTGAGGCCAGGCCTTGCTTAACAGCAGAAGCATATGCGATTGCTATTGATCTATCATATTTTTCTATGGCTGCCTTTTCACCAGTGAAGGATGCAACCTTGCAGTACAAAATCGAACCAAGTTTTAGTACGTGATATTAATATTTGAAATAATTATTTGTAAGAGTGATGTATTATGGCTTACCGTTCTAATAGCTCCTATGGTTTGTTCTACGATATTCCCTGCCTCAGCATATGCAATTTGTCCACGGCTTGCCATTTTCGACATGAAAACAGCCAAAATCCCACCAGCTGCTACAAGGAAAGGAATGCAACCCACCAGTACTAGAGCAAGAAGCCACCCTTTGATAAACGCTATTAAGAAACCACCGAAAATGTTACCAAACGTTTTATGGTTTTTCCGACCTGGGTAAGAATCTTATAGTCAGTTGTCAAAGTTCTCTGTAAAACGTATTACGGATTAACTAACTAGTGCCGAAAGTTACACTATCTCACCTTTTCTCCCATGGCATCTTGTATGAGAATGGTGTCTCCAGACATTCTTCCAATAACTTCTCCAGTTGTTGTTTCTGTGTCGAAGAATGTAATGTCCTGTCCTAGTATGGTCTTCAAGTACATACCTCGAATGCGGGCTGCTTGTCTTTCTCCTGTCACCATCCAGCATGATACCTCTGCAATGGATTAAATTTTAGCTATTGACCATGATTTCCTAAAACTTCATGCTTGGCTGAGCAATTAAACATAGAACAGTAGGAGATCCACTTACGGAAAAATGACGCTATGGCTGCTCCTATAGCCAAGAAAACAAAGTCTAGAGATACCTAGAAACATAATATCAAACAATGTCAATACATGCCAAAAAAAAAAAAAAAGGAATTTGCCCAAGGACTAAAAACTATGAAATGAGTCAATTGGAGAAGATGAAGAGGTGTTTGACATCCATGATTTACATATATTTCTACATTAAAACAAGATGAATATATAGATATTTCTATGATATTACATACCTTAGATACAACATTAAGAAAAGGCACACAACATATAAAAAATATTGAACTCACATGAGCTGTGAAAGTCATTGATTTATATTTCTTCCCATGTGATTGGAAAGTACTGCAGCATCTTCTGAAATAAATTTGATTGCTAAAGTTAGAGTTAGGGAGATAGTCTCGAAGCTGTGATGACGAATTCATATTAGAAGAGTTTTGGTTGACGACGAAGTCTTATTAGAAGAGTTTTGGTTGACGACGAAGTCCTATTAGAAAGAGAAGTTAGAATCTTTATCTCTATTGAATCTGTGAATGATTGAATCTCATTGTTTCGAAAATACTACTTATATATACTCTCACCTACCTGTTAAAACCATCCCTTTCCATAAGTTTCTTCTTTAATTCATTAAACATGCATACCATAGATATTCAATCTCCCCACCAACCACCAAGAATCGAAGAAGAACCAAACCAGCAGCTTGAAAACCTTGAATCCAATCATCCTCGTACTACTAAACTTAAATCAAAAAAGTTAACCCTTATCCCACTTATCTTTTTGATCTTCTTTGAAGTTTCTGGTGGTCCTTATGGTGAAGAACTAGCAGTTAAAGCAGCAGGACCTCTTTATGCTATTCTAGGTTTTCTACTATTCCCTTTTATATGGAGTATACCTGAAGCTCTAATTACTGCAGAGCTTGCTACTGCTTATCCTGGTAACGGAGGTTATGTTATTTGGGCTAAACAAGCTTTTGGTCCGTTTTGGGGATTTTTAATGGGTTCTTCAAAATTTCTTAGTGGTGTTATTAACAATGCTGCTTATCCTGTTCTATGTGTTGATTACTTGAAGATTGTTTTCCCAGTTTTCACTAAAGGTTTGGTTCGATATCTTGGAATCACAGGTTCTACATTGGTATTAACTTTTGTGAATTATACTGGTATAACTGTTGTTGGCTATGCTGCTGTTGCTTTGGGTGTTGTTGCTCTTATCCCATTTGTTTTAATGTTTTGTATTGCAATACCCAAGATTCATCCTCGTCGATGGCTTCAACGAGGTCAAAAAGGGGTGAAAAAGGATTGGAGTTTATTTTTCAATACTCTGTTTTGGAATTTGAATTTTTGGGATAATGCAAGTACTTTAGCTGGTGAAGTTGATAGACCACAAAA
>JABWDY010001515.1:6859-20349 GCA_013358455.1 Thalictrum thalictroides | reverse complement strand
AGAGAGAGAAAGAAAGACGCTTTCCAACTAATATATGAATGTTGTTTAATTGCAAGGTTGACCTTAAAGAATATGTGACGTATTCATAAACGTGTACAACTATTTGATTAGATTAATTGAGTATTACATTATGCTAAAACTCAAGATAAAATAGGGACCAAAATCATATTATTTATAGGTACAAGAACTAATCCAAATCTCAATTATTTTTTTCTTTTTGTCAAAAACCTAATACAGTAGTATGTAAGTCCAGGTTTTTTGAGCCAAATAGACATTGACACATTATGCATGATTTATTATTCATAAGTACAAGCGCGTGATAATATTTAGTCAAAGAGACAAACACATGGTAACAATTAATCAAAAGGACTAATTTTTCTTATAATTTATAAACTCACTCACACTTTTTCATAATTCCATATTTAATCAATCAAACATATTCAAAAGAGCTGCCATGTTATACAAATTCAGGGAGACATTCAACAATGTTAATAAATTAGTATGAAAGGAGATTAAGCTTTTGGTGGCTGTAAGTGAGAAATAGCGTTGAACACTCTTTTAAGCAATGATGATCCCAATTGTTGCTAGCAACTTCATTCAAAAGCGGTCACAACTCACAAATAGGTATTTGACAAACTTATTTGGTTGTTTCGAATATGGGTTTTCTCTGGCCTAGCCCATTTGACAAATAGGTATTTAACCTTTTTTTCATTGGGCAGGGCTCGGTTTTTATTTAGAGGGCTTAAAGGGATTGGGATATATGGGTTTTCTCTGGCCTAGCCCATTTGACACAACTTCCATTGATAAGGATATCCGAGCCAATAAAAAAGAGTTTGAAGGGCATTTCAGTAATAATGTTCAAACCCTGCTTCTATAAATGTAAAAGAAGTGGATGATTAGGGTTTTTCTTCTAAAGCGAGAGACGCATAAATCAGGCGGTAAGGTTTCTCAGCAGGTTCATCTTCTTCTTCATCGTCTGCAACAATGGTTAGTCGGTTTACTCTCTTCCCTTGTCTGTGTATTTCTTTATTTGATTTCTCATTTCGATCCAAATCTAACAGAACTTGTTTTGGAATAAAACCTCTAATTAGCTTTTAATTACTTCATTTGATTTCGTAAAATGTATGAATCTGATCAATCGAAGTTTTTAGAAATGGGTTTGTTCTGTTTAGGCTTTAACTGCCATTTTATGCTTGTACGTTGGATGTAGTATGGAATCTATTTTGCTTTGGAGAGAGGGGAATAGGGTTTTGGCTGTTCATTCATTCCAGTGAATGATTTGTAAAATGAAAATATTAATACACGTGTATAAAAGGGATGGTTTTTCTTTCGAATAACTGTATTGTTAAAGCTGATGATCTATGTCTGGAAATGTCTATTTGAATGTTGTTATTTATTATTACTGAAGTTTATTTCTCTTCTTGGGAAATATCATAAATCGTGGCTAGTAGAAAATATAATCTTTTAGTTCCAAATTTGTTCAGTAATATGAAACTTCACAATGCATTAATAGGAAATGATGCTTTGCGTGATATATTCATAGAAAATTAACGATTAAATTATGTTGTAAATTGATTGTCATATGGGTGAAATAGGTGTTCGATGAAAATCATGTTCATGTCTATTTCAATTTTTTTGATGAAGCCAATCTTATTGTTTTATTAATCTATAAAATTTTTTATTAGGTATAATTAATGTGATAAATCTATCTGGTATATCTAGAATTGGTAATTAATAGGACTTACAGAGGTAGTAATTATTGAGTTTGAAGTTACATCTAAAGTTGTATGCTATAATGGTATGTGTGAAATTTGATCTGTACAGAAGAGAGCATAATCAGGGTGCCTTAATTGTGGTAAAGTCTGATATTGATTGGTAAATATTTTTATGAATTGTGCCATAAAGTAGAAATAACATGCTTTCATCAATCTTGTTCAGGTTGAATTTTAATTGGGAATTATTCTGATGTTTATGACAGATATTCTAGACATGGTTAAGTTAGGTGATGAAGATCCCAAGTCTGTAGTTCTTAAGCATAATGTCCTAATGTAGACCAATTAAATAACCTTGATGTTTGGAAAGCTTGGACAATACCCTTAACAATCCAGATAAAGTATTGGAGGAAGTATAATTGTCAAGTGTTGATGCTAACTTAGGTTAAACATTTATCTTATGGAGAAGAGTGAAATACCTTTTTTTATCAGTAAAATTGTAACTGTCTATATTGGTAAACTCTAATTATATATGTGAAGTTATTGACTAGTGAAACCAGAAGTTACATCCAGTTTGTGGAGAGAGATTCTAATATTTGTATTTATTGTTTGTGTGGTATTGCAGACAAAGCGTACAAAGAAGGCAGGCATCGTCGGGAAATATGGTGATTTTTCTAGCCTTTTATTCATCATTTATTTTTGCATGGGGTCTTGCATCTGCATTTTTAACATTACACTAGTTACATAGGTATATGATAAATAACTGCACTGTGAAATCTGTTGGTTAAAACATGTAGCATAATCTTTGAAATCTTTGGCTATTTAAAAGAGAACTCAAATATAGAATGAGTTTAAGATCATTTGAATGAAAATTTTAACTTCTGGTCTGTCTTTGTAGTGGCATCGTTGGAGAGTTTGAGTAGTGTTTTCGCAAGTTGTTCTATCTGTCTAAGTGAAGGGAATTGACACTGAGTTATATTGCATTACAGGTACCCGTTATGGTGCAAGTCTGCGAAAGCAGATTAAGAAGATGGAGGTCAGTCAACATGCAAAGTACTTTTGTGAGTTTTGTGGAAAGGTACAAACTGGACCTTCATGCATTTTGCTGTGCTGTCTTTTAAACTGATCCGTTTGATCACAAATTCACAACTTATGCTATGAAAAACGTCTTTTGTATAGTATGCTGTGAAAAGAAAGGCTGTAGGAATCTGGGGTTGCAAGGATTGCGGCAAAGTTAAGGCTGGTGGGGCCTACACTCTTAAGTAAGTCTCTCTTTGGTGCATCTCTATACTGTTTCATGTAGCTTATCACCACCCGATCATCTTTATAATTAACTCATGTATATTTTGCTTGATTGCCCTCACAGCACTGCCAGTGCAGTAACTGTTAGGAGTACAATCCGGAGGCTAAGGGAGCAGACAGAGGGTTGAGATGGGAGCAGACAGAGGCATGAGATTTAATTCAGCCAAACTATTTTGTTTCTGTAGCATTAAATGTTATGAAAGATGTTCAATTAGTTACTTGTCAGACTTGCTGTGTGTGGTAGAGCTATTGTTTAAGAATGATATCTGTTCAATTTTTTATGGCGAATTTACAAGTAGAAGTAGAATGATATTATTTGTTTTTGTATCTTTTTGCTTGAATGCCTGAAAACAGAATTGTTTATGTTCAATCGTAAGTAACATTTTAGGGGGGAAATATGTGGATGCTTGTTTTAAGCATAGCCAGTGTTGGATGAGTGATGTGATGTTGATGGTAAATCCTTCATTGAACATGTTTTTTTTTAGAACGATAGTTGCTTAGAAAGGATGTTTTTGCCAAGTGTATCCCAGTTGAAGAGCTGAGATTCCTAAAACCAAGCCATAGATATGATTGGTTTTATCTGTGTTGTGTAAATATAAATGTTAAATCCATTGAACATTATTGGAAACTACTGTATATGCCCATCTACATTGTACACGGACATTTGTTTACGAGCAAATATTCAATGTGTCAACTGTCAACGTAGCCCTTCTCACCAGTAAACTCAACTTAGTTTAAGGTTGTATTCTGCTGTATGGTTCTAACCGTTCAGTCCTTTGGCTGGGCTGTCAGTAGTCTGTCACACTATTTTGTTTAAGAAGTTGACTATTATTAGTATTTAGGACCGTTTATGGGGAATGTCACAATGGTTTGCGTCCTTTGAAGAAAAACAAGAAAATCAAAGAAGTAACAGTGATTAAAAGTGGCATGTTGTGAGTGCCACAAGTAAACATACCATCAAGATCATATGAATCAATGACCCAATTTCTTTGATAAATTAAATTCATAAATATACAATCACAGACCCGTAGTCATAGTTGTGGTATTACAAGGGAAGCCATTGCTACCAATCACAGACAAATAGTCATTGTTGTGGTATTACAAGGGAAGCCATTGCTACCCTACTTACATAAATACATCGGAAACTATAGTGATCAGCTCGTTTGCACTTACCTTGAAGTGAGAGAAAGGAGCAAGGGGTTCTCTCTCTGTCCATACTATCTTTCTCAATGAGTATTTTCCAACTTTTGCAGTCAAAAGAAAGCACTTTTGAATGATAGGTAAATGCTGATCTGATTCTGGCCAGTGATGGGTGACACCTCTATTGGCAGAAGTGTGTTAGTCAAGTAAATCATGGGTATTAATTATGTCATAACTTTGCATGCAGTCTCCACGGACATCCACCTTCAAATGCCTGCTCCAAGACATCTTCCACAGTCTTTGCGAGCAATATCTGTCATAAAAGGATACAGAAGATATATTAGCGTTGGATGGTGCATCCATGGCCATTGTTGATCTCAGTATAACCATCATTTCCCTGACAAAACACATGTATTTTCATTTCTCTCCTTATAATTGGTAGGTAAGTCATCATCAAATTTAAGAGTTGATGCTGGAGTTAAATAGTCATGATTTGTTAGCCCACAGGGAGTGATCTTCCTAGGTGAAGGGCAACCTGAATGACAACAACACCTAATCTATCACCTATTCTCCTTAAGATGGTGGCAACGAAAATATTCCAGCAAAGAGAACAGGCAACCCCGGTTAGTTACACAAAAGTGACCACGACAAGAAATAATCTTGTTATATGTGAGAACCAGCAAGGGAAGCCCTAACTATAACCAAAACAAAACATAACAAGCCTTTCTACTGATTTATAGAGCTAAAACTACCAATCACTACTAATATGTAAGAATATTAGTAGTGCAAAACATCACTGGAAGGGAACTGGGGAAAAAAAGGGAGAAGGGAGGAGGGGACAATCGGACGTGGTTTCAAACATATACATCCAGTTTGATGCTGATCTTCTAACAAACTAGACACATCAGCATAGCGACCTTGGGGTATTTCCGACATTTCTCTGACCTGCTATGTCTATTAATAGGGAACTTTAAACTGGGAGGACATGGTTTAGGAGTTGAAGGATCGCAAGGACACAAGGACATTCAACCCTGCTATTTTTAGCCGTGGTTAAAAAGAAGCCCTTGGTGCATGGAATTTATACGATTTCCTCTTGACAAAGTTTATGAAGGATTCAGCTGCCCAATCCTCTATACAGTTCTTTCAAAGTTCAAACACATCCACATATACTAATGGTGTTTTTATGGTAAGAAGAAACATGTCAGGCATCTTAGAATTTTTTAGGATGGCATGCACAACTGGGTTTCTGGGGACATGGCCTCTGCAGCTCTGTTTTTCCATGTACTAAGCCTAAGTGGCCTCCAAGCCTAATTCAACAGCTTCCCTACTGGGCTACTTGTCTGATGACCAAGCGTCATAACCAACTTTGGGCTTGTTTGTAGCAACAAGCAGAGGTGAAGATGAACACGCGCCGCATGAAAGGACAACACCTCAGATCTAAATCAAAAGATCTGCAAGCAAGCATGGGCAAGTTGAACACGGAATACTTCAAGGACTTCCAACAATTTGAGGAATCCATTGTGTTGACCATGGACAATTTCTATAATGTGTTCCTCGTAGAAAGCTTACCCAATTTTGTTTGTTTAGGTCTTTTTCTTGACAAATTTGATGATTACTATAAGGTGTCCAGTGGTCTACTAGTCAAGACTTAGGAGGTTGGGCCCAAGGTCTTGGGATCAAGTTTCACCTTCATGGGTTGAAAGGGATTTAGGTGAAATATTTCGAACTATCAAAAACAAAAATAATGATAAAAAAAAACATTAAAAGTAAATATGAAAATACAGATAAATGATATGCACTTCAACGCTTTTAGCTATCTATATTTCTAGTTACTGCAAGATATCTTCCATACACTTGAAAGAAAATGTCACAACCACGAAACAGAAGGGAAAAATACCTCCAGGCTGGCAAGCACAGGTGCTGGTACTTCAACTAAATCTTTCACGTTTCTCTGAGGTAGAATAATTCTTTTGATACCATAACGATGAGCGGCTAATATCTGCATATTCATTATAGTTAAGAAATCCGGTTAAATAAAAGTCGAAGTACGCCTAAGAATTTCATTAGTTTAGGGAAAAAATGCCTGTACACATACATACACGAGATATAATGCTTGAATTCCAATAGTTTCGATATGGTATGTATTCTTGTCTAGTCACAAATTGGAAGTTCTCTCTGACAAAACCACATTTAGTACAGTTTAACATTCCTTTTGAAGGTTCACTACTGTTGTACATTTTTGTACTGTCTAGTTGCATATAATGCGATCTTCCTTTTTATCCTTTTTTTTCCCAGAGGATTTGGAGGTAAGACTGTCAATTGTCTGTTTTTATAAGTAAGATGTTTACTTCCTGTTCCGAATAGATATTGTACAAAACTTACAAAGTGGACCTCAACATCAAAAAATTATATAGTTTAAATAAGGACCACCTTATTAGATCACACTTTAATAGTATTAAACATACAGAAAACAGAAATAGAAAGTGCCTAAAGATGGTTTGGTACACAATGTGGTCACACTTAGGGTTTCAAAATTCAAACTAATAACAAGCTCGAGAGATTCATAATTCTAATTTGGTTTGATGAAAGTGGATCATGCATATATCAGATTGTGGAGAATGCATCTAATTTTCTTATGATTGCAGACACATGCATCTGAAGAACACACCTTATCCTTGATACCTCCGACAGGTAATACAAGACCCCTTAGAGTCATTTCTCCAGTCATTGCTGTATCTGTTCTTACTTTTCTCTGACTGAACAGTGAAACCAAGGACGTTACCAGGGTCACACCTGCTGAGGGTCCATCCTTTGGTACTGCCCCTGCAGGAAAATGTATGTGAATATCACGGCCTTCCATCAAGTTGATTTGTCCAGCAGCTGCTATCTGAAAATCTGATGACCTTGATCTCACCTATTAAAACAAAAAAAGAAGAAAAATGAAGCGAGTAAAAACTCTATTTTACACAGGTAAATGTGAAAAGTAAGAGAAAATCTTTTGCCGTGACCAACTTTTTGACCATAAGTAGATTACTATAGCCATAAGTTAGTTCACATGTTGCAAAATCTATCAAAAATCAAAATTTCTTGATCTCCTCTGTACTTTCCTTTATAAATCGATAAAACAAGAAATTTTATTAATGGTTATGATAGAGAATATCACACCGAAAACCCACAACAACAATTACAAAAGAGGTTAATTGTTTTAAATGTGATCATCCCATCGATCCACAAAAGAATCGAATGTCAAGGATGGCATTTGGGTATAAAAATGTAGATCCAATTCCATACAGTTGTCTTGACCGAGCTTATAATCTGGTCTAAGGCCATTTCTTTGTCTTCGAAAATCCTGTGATTCCTCTCCAGCCATACTTACCATACAATCGCATGAAATAAAACCTTCCATGCCAGCTTATCGACCACAGACAACTGAACCACACTCTTCCAGCCTTTGAGTAAACCCCTAATATCGTTCATAATCCAATTATTGGACACATACATGTTTTCATATGTGTGTGTAGGGACTGCTCATTGTCAGTGTCATAGGCATATAGAGGCCTCACCATACAAAAAAGCTACATAACTAACACCCACAGTTTATTAATGATACGCAGATACATCAATAAACCAATAACAAGGGAGCACCAATTCAATCCAAAAATTGTCAAAGGTGGAACAAAAATTACCCAGGTTAGTGCTATTTGGGCCGATTCTTTGATAACATCACCAAGTTGACCAGTGAGATGCAAATCACCCTTTCCCACTGTTGATGTGGCCTCAACAAACTGAACCTCTCCACCGAAGGTGGTCCACACAAGCCCAACTGATACTCCTGGGGTTGTAACACGTTCTGCAGTCTCTTTGTCATCATACCTAGGAGGCTGCATTCAAATATCATTAAAATTCTTATCAAATACGAGACTTGTATGTGTGAGAAAAAAAAAAGGTTGTGGCTATTATTCAGTAGCTTCATCCTAGGGAATTGACTAGTAGTTGAAACACCATGATACTCATTTACACTATAGTCAAAGCAGTGCTAGACGATTGGACAACTTTAGATGCAGGAAATTGGGGCATGACAAGAGTTTACATGAACATCTGAAGCAAAATCCACCAAACTGTTTTAAGCAAGATCCATAGAAAGGTTTAATTACCCCTAAAACTTTCTCCAGCATAGCCTCATCCACGATGAAAGGTGAGGTACTCCTAAAATCATTTGATATCTCATGATTGTTGACACCCATCGGGAGGACTTCCATCTCTACTTCCGCTCCATCTGCAAGCCTGTTCTCTAGCAGAGGTGCATCTATAGAGTGCATATCTTTGCTGACCGAAACTGCATGTTCTTCAGCAACTCTAACTGCAGCTGCACGTGCCAAAGCCGCCAAGTTCCTTTCCAGATTCCTAACTCCAGCTTCTCTGGTATATCTCTGAATTACAAGTTTCACGGTAGCCTACCACAACCACCAGTGGAAAAAGGCTAATGTAAGATTAAGTGCTAAGCATGGTTGTAAAATCTATATAAAAAGGTTCCACAAGTAAGAAAATAACCAAAACATCATGGAAGCTAACTTTTCTATACCTGTAGAAACACAGCTTATTAAAACTGAATTAAGCATCAATGTAGATGTCATGAATTTCTATTTTAATTTTTTGGGCTTACGAAAACAATATTAAGGGCTGTTTGAAGGTAATGTGTGGTATATATGAGTATAAAACAACATGGATGAACACCATCTTTAGACTTTATAACAATTACGGCAAATAGATTCCAAAGGCAGGTTTATCATAGATTACTGGGGTAGGACGTAGGTTTATCATACTGTAGCCTTACATAAGATCATTCTGAGCCAATTTTGGAAAACTTGCAGAAAAAGAGTGGCACAAGGATGGTATAGGACTTCTGATATAAAGGATAGGACTGATTACAGATTTCAGAATCTTATTACCAGCTGGGAAGTTTTGATCTTAAATAAATACTCTTGTAAGATTTTCTTTGTTTCAAGGGCCAGGGTGACCTACGCATTCACCCTGTTGTCATATCCTTTCTTCTTTTTCAGCAATAAAAGGCCAACTTATCAAAAAAAAAAAAGGAGTAAAAAAGAGCGACACAAGACTGCATTAGCAATGATTCCCTTTCTCAAAAGCGATGTTCAAATTGATGGTGAATCATAGTTTGGGTTGTTTTTTACATATTTTGGTCAGTGACAAGCCTGCATTTGGGACATTGTTCTAGCAAATGCTGAATTTTTCCTTATAATCAAATTGTTTATAGGTCTACTTTCAATATCAGAATTACATGATTACATTACAATTACATTCATATATAAGCTTTGGGCCCATTCGTTTTAACCACTCAGAACGGTGCAGTTGCTTAAGGTTTTGACCAACATACATGAGGTCTTTATATTCTTAGTCCGCAAAGGTGAGAGTGGATGACCTGGGCAAGGACAAGTCTACAAGTCATTCTGAGTGGGTTTAAACTTCAAACCAGCTCCAGAGTAAGTTGGTTCAATTTTAAATTTTAAATTATTTACTCTAAATGCAAGAGGCACTGAGCTTAGAAGTTTTAACTAAGGACAACACATGAAGCTTGTAACAGTAAATTAGTGGCAAATGGTGAGGTAGGTTTCAGTTTCATTAATGCATGTCTAGTCTTTTCACTTCTTTGTAGTGTAGCTTTATCGCTTTGTTGAGACTTTGGAGTTTGTTAGACAAGTGAAATAGCTTGAATTCGTGAACTTTGTTATTTAACTGTAATTTTGGTTGCTTCTGCACATAAAAACAAATGAGCTGTTCTTGAAGAACGAATACTTTGAACGGTTGAGCACGAAAAAAACATAACGAACTGTCTCTATAAACAGCAATATGCAAGTTGTACTATATTTTAATGTTGGATATTGCCTACTTTCGTGCATAGTCAAGGGTTAGAACCATGTGAATCTATATACTAATAATGAGGCTGAATTGCTGTGACTCGTGTGTATCAAAATTTATAATAGAAAAGGTTGGTACCTCAGGAACTTGAAGATTCTCAGAGCTCAGCCCATGCTGATCCAGAACTCTTGGAATAAGGTGGTCCATAGCTATTTTTAGCTTTTCTTCTGGTGTATATCCAGGAAGCTCAATGACCTCCATACGATCTAGAAGTGCTGGAGGAATAGGCTGGATCCTATTTGCAGTTGCAACAAAAATCACCTTCGAGAGGTCAAATGGAACATTCAAATAGCTGAAGGTCTTTAGTCAAAGAATCCACTATTTCACTAGTGATTGTGTGTGTGTGTTCCTCAAAAGATCTTGGATAGAATATACAGGGAAAGGATACTGATCATTGAATGTTTTATTCTGTTCCGGATCAAGGACTTCCAGGAGGGCTGAAGCAGGATCTCCACGAACATCTGAGCCAGTCTTGTCAATCTCGTCAAGCAGCATAACTGGATTGTTCACTGCTACACGCTACAATACAAACATGGAAAAATAGTATATAAATGAAACTCAAGACTCAAAGCAAACAGGCTAATGGTTTGACTATAATTCTATTTTTTGGCCATGACCGGCTTTTATTTTTATAGCATTCTCCTTCCATCAACCAAAGCTAGAACAAAAAATTTTACCCTAAAAGTACAGACTACAGAGTACAATCAGGAAGGGCGCATGAAAACGCAAAGGAGATCCTCACAAAGCGCCGAGACAAAGGATAAAAGTGAGACAAAAAAAGTGAACTTTTTTTTCTTTTGGATGACAAATTAAACTTGCATTAATAAAAGTGTAAAGCCCATGGGAAAGCTGAACATCAATGAGCTTGAAAAACAAAAAACTTCCATCTTGCCATGTATTTTACAAATCTGATACCTGCAATTCAGGCCTATAAAACACCCTCTTACATACTCAACTAAAAGTGTGTGAACATACTAAAGTCCATTACGCAGCTGACAACATCAGTGATGCTGAAAAATGAAAAAACTCCCATCTTACCATTTATTCTACAAATTTGATGCCCTGCAATTCAAGCCTATAAAAAACCCCAATTACATACTCAGCTAAGTCTATGTTCGACTGAATGAGTTGCTAGAGCTTAAGAGAGTGTAGCAGAACCAGCTAGGCTTCTATGGTGTTCGGTGTTCCAGAGAAGCTGTAAAACCCAAAGATACTGTCTAAGGTATGCTTCTCCACGTGATTACTTTACTGGGGAAGTAATCTTATGGTAAACAGTCTAACAGATGTGCGATGAATTGTCAGGAAAAGTGAAAATTCCAATACAATCAGGCCTTCCTAAAAACAAACAAAACAGAGAAAAAAATTCCTCAAATGTCTTTTCCTTCTCTCCAATAACACAGTAAGGCTTTCAGCTCCAGTAATCAACAAACAATTTCTTTGTAAAGTAGGGTTGGTTATTTAAATATGAAGTCTACACACATAAGAAGTGGTTAAACTGATCCATAATTGGGTATAATAAGAAAAAGGATTAAAATTAACCTTAAGTCCTTCAACAAGACGTCCTGGCATGCTTCCTATGTAAGTTCTCCGATGCCCTCTGATATCAGCCTCATCCTTGACACCACCAAGAGATATCCGTATAAATTTTCTATCAAGAGCAGCTGCTATAGATGATGCCAAAGAAGTCTTTCCAACACCAGGTGGACCCACAAAGCATAGCACGGGACCTCTGGCATCTGGTTTAAGCTGCAACTTACATGATGTTAATGACCTTGCAATACTCAGATCAGTTTTTTACCAAATAAAGTCTTTGAATATGAAGTAATCAACCTTGCGAACAGCCAAATATTCAATAATTCGTTGCTTGATCTTGACTAGACCATAATGATCATTGTCAAGACGCTCCTTTGCAGCTCTCAAGTCGAGCTCACGTTCTTCGCTACCCTTCTGCCAAGGGAGATCAGCAAGAAGCTCCAGGTAGACGCGTGAACTACTATATCCAGGTTGTTGAGGCTGCATTTTTCTCAAACGCCTGAAATTAAAGGTTTGCAGATACAGGCAATGAAAAAATAATTAGATTCTATAAATGATGAGCAACAACTCAAGCAATATTACGTCAAACTCCTAAATGATGTAGGATACTAGACATCAATTTGGGTTTGCAAAATAACTGCTACTCAAGACAGTAAAAATGATAATCACTATTTCATTATTTATGGTATTTATGTTTTACTTATAAAAAGAGGTGAGAGCGTTTTGCTTAAGAAAGTCATTTCAAATTTCCCCTTTTAGTGGTTTTACCATCGGTAGTAGACTTGAGAAGTCTAGAAGCAAGGAATTGAGATGAGAGTTTTGTTCTCCGAGCTAGTAATTCAAATGGGAGTAGATAAGAATTTTTACTAGTTTGCACAGCTGGCAGACTGATACGGAGATATGTTTCTGGCCCATTGCTAAATAGGGACTCAGGAAGACATTTTAATAGTTGATTGAATTCTAGATTAAAAGGTACTGCAAACAAGAATATACGACATAATTCTATCTTATGCCATGTTATTGAGTTATTGTAAATCTGTTTACTCTATTTTATGTCAGAGTGTCAAACACTTTGTACAGTGCCAAACACTGACACATGCACCCACATCCATAAGTAATTGCACCTATAAATCATCGGATTAACAGTGAATTCTATTAGCATGAATAAAGAATGCACAGAATACATACAAACTTTTATATGGATATCGCTTTTATATTTTGAATTTTAACTGCGAAGTTGATAAATTTTGAGCTCACTTTCCGGAATTTTTATTTATTTTTGTTGGTTAAATTACTTAAATCTATATAAAACTTTATTTTTACAAGCAAGAGGGAGGTTGGTGTGAGGGCTCTACTTACACCTACCTCCTAATGAACAAAAAGTTACAAGCTGCACACTAGAATACCATGATTCTATCTCAGTTCACTATTTAGGTCCTCACCTTCCCTAACTTGAATATATCCGTTTTCTTCCTTTCCGAATTTTTCTTATCGATTATGTCTCGAGACTTACCGTAACTCCCTCTGTGCATGCTTCCAAATATTGGGAGGCATGCCTGCACCCTGCATCTTCCTTTCGAGTGCAGCCACATCATCCTCATCATCATCATTGTCACCAAGCTCCTCTTTTATAGCCCTCATCTGAATATCGTATACGAAGTAAAAAGCCAGAAAATTATTAATTTTGAGCACACAATCAATAAAATATAGCATCTTAATCTAAAGTTTGCTTGATCAGATTCAAATTGAAAGTCAAATGTCAGTGACTTAAATGCAAACTGAAATGAAGTAGTTCTTTAATTTATATAAGAACCTCACTAACATAATCATGAAGAATGGCATTACTAAATTCTTCTTTTTTTTTTT